>KN505647.1:0-18414 GCA_000787155.1 Scartelaos histophorus
ATTCAGTTCAAAATTGTTGATTTAACCCCCCCCATCAAAAAAAAGTCAAGGAGAACCACAGTGAAAGAGATATCTAGCTCTCTGGACAGATCATAAATGTTGTTTTTATCATTATTTGTTTTACTTTGGGTCTATAAACTTGTCTTGTTAATTTTATTTCCAGATGAGATGTCAAACTTCGTGCTAGTGTAAGTTTCATGTGGATAGGCCCAGTAATTACAGTAATAGACAGAAGAGACGTGTTTAGAATATCAACGCACACAGCCTTTTACTGATATAAACATTCTGTCCCATTCATTTTAATGAGGCAGCAAAATAATGACTTGAATTTTGACATTTAGAGAGCAGACAAATAGTTGTTCATTATAGCTTTGTAACATTTCCCAGTGAGTTATAAGAGCCATTATCTAACTTAAAGGTCCTATATTACGCAAAACTGACATTTTTGAGCTTTAAGCCATGTTTAAATGTTGTTTTCTTCTCAAAAGCTTACCTGGGGTTGTGTTTTGTTCCATTCACACACACTAATCGTAATAGTTTATTGTTTAATTGTTTATAATTAGTCTGTCTACATCTCCAAAGCTCAAAATGCTCTATTCCACTTTGTGTTGTCATGGAGTGATAGTTTTCAAATTACCTTTTTATTTTAGTTCAGTAGAAATAGGGAATACTAGGTTTAAAAACATCCCAATGATTCTAGTGAAGCTGTATGGAGTTTAAAAGAAGAGATGTGTGAATAAAATAAAACACAACTCTAGGTATGTTTTTGAAGAGGAAACAACATTATAACATTGATCAGAAAATAGCGCAATATGAATTCTTTAAAGATGTATTTCTATGTAACTTTTCTGGTATAGGGTTTGCCGCCTGCTTGTCTCCATGTAGATTTTATTGCTTTGCCTGGAATGTTGGACAGTAACATTGATCTAGCATTTTTTTTCTCATTCCATGTTTTTTATTGCTTAACAAAAAACTGAAATACACCCCAAATAAAACGGCCATCATGATAAAAGCAACACTAGGTCAGTCTGTCTGTCCTTAATGAGATGTTGTTGATTTGCTGGGAATGTTCCACAATGTGGCATTAAACTAAAGCCTTGAAGAAAAACATGTATCAGGCCAAGGCAGCCCCCGTCACAGTGAGAATACAAGTTTTTCACAGTTTTTGTTTAGCAAAAATAACCCAAATGTAGCTGAAAGAAATGCAAGATGGATACGACTAGGAAACATTCCAGGCAAATGAGCAAGTGACAGACCCTCACCAGAAAGTTACATAGTGCATCTTTAAAGCTCCACTAAAATTCACTTAAGCAAAAATGGAATTGTCAAAGTTGTGGCCAGCTATAACTCTGATGTGAAAAGAATAAAGTTGCCACCTTTGCAATGGAGCCAACAAATGGAACCATATCCTTAATTAACCAGCAGAAATACTTTTATGAAGAAATAAGTAAAACTTTTATGTCAAAGTTTTACTCGGCGAGCTTTTGGCATTTGTGCTCCAGTCTGGACCACAGACTCTTGTACTTCACATATTGGAGTAATAATGAGGATAGTAAGAGACAATATACTAGTGTCACAATATTAAAATTTCTAACTTGATTTTGATACTGAGGAATAGACTTGATACCCAATGCTGATTCTGATACCACAGTGATAATAATAAAAAAAACAAAACAACAACATTGCTTAGGAAATGGAATTCCATTTTCGACATTAAATTGTGGTATTTTTTTTTTTATTAGACTTAGATTTAGACCAACTTTTGATCCAGAAGGGAGACGGGTATCTAATAAGGCACGTGGTACCATAGGTCCATGGTCGTATACTAGTCTATGTGCCCTTACACTTGTTCTGATACAGCTTAAGATTATTCTAAAGCTATTCAGGAAAGGTTCATTTCTGTCCTGTGAATATGAATTTTTTGGTATTTATACCTGCTCCAACGAGTATCAAGTTTTGATTCTTGTTTTAGTATCGATTCATATCTGATTTTTGATACTTTTAACAACCCAAAGTCTGACTGTCTCCCCCTCTTCTCTCCTCAGGGTCCTTGTGCAGCAGCGTGAGCCCGTACCACGGCGTGATACGGCTGGAGCGGCGTCTTCGCTCGTCCTCGGAGGGGGCGGGGGGACCTCATCTCCACGGAAACCTGCGAGACGTCCCGGGCCTGGAGGGTTGTGGGCTGATCAAACACCGGCACAACTCCTCCTCCTCCAAACTGGGCAGTCTGGTAGGTCACTATTACTGTTTGCCCAAAAAGATTTCAATCATTTCTATATCAGAAGAGAAAATACTGTAAAAACTAAGGATGAATGGAAGTAGAAAAGCAATACTATGAGACATTACAGGCAAAACAGTAACATCTCCATGAAGTCAAGTGATGAACCCCCTCCAGTAAAGTTGCATAGTATAATTTTAAGAGTCCTCATAAACCTGATTTTTATTGTCTTAAAAATGTGGAAAAACAATTTAATTAAATAAAAAGTAACAGTCTGTGGTGGTGCAAAGTTATTCTTCACTTACCTTATCCATTCTGTTTCTAAACACTTTTCACATCTTTGCTGTCAACAACTAGCATGCTAACAGTGCACTAGTATTACTTCCTGGTTTGCAGATGATGAAAACACTTTATGATTTGATGCAGACAGTGCACAGTGGCCTCACTTTGACCTTAAGAACTCCTTTTACAATATATCTGTACTGTGGCAACACACATTTTACTTTATTGCATGAAAAAAAATCCGGTTCAGCGCCTTTAACTCTGTTTTTTTTTAGAGTTTTAGTCCACTGATGAAACTGTGCTCTCATATACCACTCCATTGTTCCTGTTTACAATATGAGCAAATGCACAGTTCACAAACAGATAGATAGCATTAGCGCCTCATAGCTTATAATAGCGAGGATGTACCCCTAACGGTTCTTTTTATTTATGCTAACACAGTGCAGCTGAGATGACACCACAAGGCTCATCTTGAACCATAATCATATAAAATGAAGGTGATTCTCTGTCGCGGTGCAGCAGATAGGCCAGGTGCTGTGTAGTAATAATGCAGATGATTGCTATGTTTGTTGTACTTATATAAGACAAACAGAAGGAGGCTTTCCAGTTCTAATGTGTACAAGTTCACTTTTATCATCTTTATACAAGGGCAGTCTTCAGTGGTTCTTCTGCTGTTGATACTTTGCAGCTGATGTCAGAAACATTCTTTGACTATGTGATGCTAACTGGTGGCACTGCTCTGTTTGAAGCTTGTTTGGCTTAGAATCTGCGCTTTATTTGAACACAGTATGACCAGATTTATTTGAAACTTCAATAGGTGAGCTACTTTGAGCTTTTTAAAAAAGTCCGTCTGAAATAATATTAGACAAGCTAACGAGCATTAGTCACAGTTTTTCAGATAGTCATAGTCATGAATCTTTTTTGCTGAAAATCAAACACCCAACAGCTTTCACATGAGGCACGGCCTGTCCATATTGATACTTTGCAGTGACATCATGCTGAGCCTTTACTCCTACAAATACAAAATGGATTCAAGCAGCACATTTTCTTGAGCTTGTGATCAATACGGACATTCATGGTCCTGGGAAGAGTTAAACTTAAAAGCTGTTGGCTCACCTTTTTTGGTCAAATTGTATGAAAGTAAAGCTCATTATGTCTAATTTGAGTAACTGAGCTTCAGACAGAATTGTGCTTTCAGTTAGCTTCACACCCCCAGGGAATGTTATTGATATCTGCAAAGTATCAATACAGAGAATAAGAAAAACTTTTATGTTTGTCTTCTATCTGTAGGTTTAAGCACTTTCAATCCAGGTTCAGTTATGATTGCGATACATTTTTAAACAGTAGCACCACAGGCTACAGTTTCTTTAAGATTATGTTGTGACATTTTTAACCTGGACCGGTCTGATTCTCAAAACTTTCCTCTGCAGTCGGAAATTTAAATGCCACAGTTTAAGATCCTCCTGTTCAGATGGTATTAAAGTCATTTGTTTGTCTGTTTGTCGTTGCTAGCGGCAACACGTCCTGGCGATTACCAATCCTATCTGCTGTAATGCATTTAGGGCCCAGAGCTGAGTGCTGCAGAATGAAACTAAACACCGTTATTTTAAACCATTTATTTACTCTTTGTTGGAGGTTTTTGAGAGACTCTTGAGAATGCTTCAAGTGTGGCAGACATAATAAACACTGCCTTTTGAGTTAACAATAGCAACAAAACATGAAAATAATCATCCTTACGTGTCTCGTTATTGACTCAGTAGGCCCATACAAAAACTCATAGTCTAGTGTGTCTGGGCGCCTTTCTCCCCATTTGACTTAATTATTTGACCTATATTTCCAGTAAGATCTGCTTTTCTCCGGTACTGTGCAGCAGATGTCATCAACATTCCTGACTAACGGAAAGCACTGCTCTGTCTGAAACTCTGTTATTCAAGTTAGACTTTATCTGAGTTTTATTTTAACACAATCTGACCAGAAAGAGCTGATTTGATTGCACAACAGGTTTGTGCTGTTAATTAAGTCCCTCACAGGTAAAATTACTGTCACAAGCTAGTTGGCAGTTTTTCAGTTTGTCTTTCTCACCTTTTTGTTGAAAATCAAACAGCTAAATAGCACCATGAACACTTGTATTGATCACAGACTCCTGAAAATGTCTTGTTTAAATCAATTTTGTATTTTTTCTTGAGTTTTAAGCAGTTTATGCTAATGTGTGCATTCATTGTATCCCCGTGGTAACATTTCACCAATTGAGATAAATGTAGATCACCCTCAGAATCAAATGATACTTATTTATTTGACTGGGACAGTGCATGTTAATGAACATACATGACAGAAGCACAAATGTAAACACGCCGGATTGTAGCCATACGGCTCATTTCCATCCGTAGTCCCACGGATGATCCAAATAACTTAAAACTGTAGATCATAGTTAGGAAATTATTAATTCATCTTAACTTTTTGAAGCTTTCTACTATTTTATAACTTATACTCAAAAGCATGATACAAAACAATGCACTACAACTTCACAAACCTGAGGCAGTGTGCAGTAGTTTTGTTAGTGGAATACACGCCGATAGTGTTCTGAGTAACTTAGCACAAATAGGAAGGTAAGGAAGATTCATAGTTCAGTTAAAGATTGCTATCGAATACTATTTACAGCTGATGTCATCAACATTCCCTGGGGGTGTGACGCTAACTGTAGGCACTGCTCTATCTGAGGCTTTTTAAAATTGAATCTGTGCTTTATTTGAACATAATCTGACCAAGACAACAGGAGAGCTAATTTAAACTGTTTCACTGAAAAACTGTTGAATTTCTGGGTCACTCTCAGCTTTTTTGTTGCAAATCAAACACCTAAACAGGATTATGGACACTTGTATTGACCACAGGCTCCTCAAAATCTGCTGTTTTAATTCATTTTGTGTTTTTCCAGTTTTTAGACGTTTTTGGCTTGTGTTTGCTAATGTGTGCATTGTGTCACCATGGACACTACAAACACATTCCACCACAGAAATACATGTAGAACACCCCCAGCGTAATGTCACGGCAAAATACCAATAAGACCTTTAATGGCTAGGTTAAATGCTGATATTTTCTTTATGTTTAGACAGACAGCGTGTTGTTTGCACTATAAAATACAATACAACGTCTCTGTACACAACACAATGGCCCTGACTTTCCATAAGAGGCTGAGCTGGAGCTGAGCCTTGAAGTCCATTGATTTAGCTGTAGATCGCTGCACTCTCACGCTCCCACACGCAGACGCTGTGAGGTGAATAAGCGGAGGTCACTGAACATCGAGGCTCTTGTTCTCAGAGGAGATCAATGCTCCTCTGAGTCTGTTTATCTCCAAACAGCAGTGATAGGGAGCTCAGATTACGTTGGGTTTTTAGAGGTAGCTGCATCTCCGGAGACACTTCAAGACTAGCAAGGCTTTTAGGGTGAATTTTGGTGATGATGATACTTTGCTGTGACTTGGGGGTGTTCTACGTGTATCTCCGTGGTGGAATGTTCAGTAGTTACCATGGAGACACAATGCGCACGTTAGCAAACCCTGACAAAATCACATTTTCAGGAGCCTGTGTTCAAAAAGGTGTGATGACTAACTGGAAAACTATTGGCTAATGTGTAATTGGATAAGCTTGTGATTTTTATATTTGAGAGGCTTATTTAGCAGCACAAAATCGGCTCATACTTTGTAGTTTCAACTAAGTCAGCTTTTGTGAGTGAGATTGTGTTAAAATAAAGATTTAACAAGCCTCAGATAGAGCAGCGCTTACAGTTGGAAAATA
Source organism: Scartelaos histophorus (assembly GCA_000787155.1). NCBI lineage: Eukaryota > Metazoa > Chordata > Actinopteri > Gobiiformes > Gobiidae > Scartelaos > Scartelaos histophorus. The sequence goes on from KN505647.1 coordinate 6,292, forward strand.
ATCTTACCTTATGTGGGCAGAGATGTTAACAATACACAATCTGGATTTATATGAAATACTTTATAGCATTCCTTCTTTCAGATGATCCCCTGAATACAAACTATCATTCATCAACTGTATATTAGTGCATGTTCCATAAATCAAATGACACATTCTACTTTGATCACTAGATGGCAGCATTGCTCTACGAATCACTGCTACAAACAGCCACGGGAAATTCTGGCTCATTTCATCTTTTCAGTAAAACCATTAGACACGGAACTACCACAGCTATTTCACTTATAGGCTCTAAAAGCATGTGAAAATGTCTTCTGATAAAACGCAAAATGTCTTGAAGACTCTTTCTTAAGTTGTAATCAGAACCTGCAAGATTGTCAGAGACTCATTCGAGCAGATGTCGATACTGAAAGCCACATTTACACAATGAACCTTTTATGAACAGGTTTAGAATGATCTTGAGTAAAAAAAAGCACATAGACTCATATATGATTTAGTGCTGAAAATGAAATACTATTGTCTATGGGATCAGAATTGGTATTGAGTCTATTCCTTAGTATCAAAATTGAGCTTGAAATTGTATTATTATTATGATAACACTAGTGCAGACGTTTAGTAAAATGTGTAGATACTGAACAGTCTTTGTGTCTTTTATCTTTTATTTTCCAGGATGTTCTCAATAACCTTGGTTCTTCAGAGCTCGACGAGGACGATTTGATGTTGGACCTGGAGCTGTCGGATGATCAGAGACATCGGCATGGTAAGTTTTTAATACTAAGGAATTAAATGCGCAACTTTTAAGAGCTTTTAACGATGTCTTAGTTGCATCCCCTTCAAATTTAGCCTCTTGAAGTTGTATTTAGAATGATTCATGCACGTCAGTTTGAGATTTTGTGCCACGCATTAGAAAAATTATCTTGTTTAATGTGTTTATATTTGGACTGGGGAAAATGTGTTATGTGTTGATGAGTTACATTTCTTAAAGTTTCAAAAAGCAGTGCCAGAATGGAAACAAAAATATGAAATCAAATAAATAAAAATTGCGAGGCCAAAATTGGAAACTGAATCGTGAAACTTATATATTAAAATCTCATCTTGTCTCGTTCTCGTAGACCCAATCTCTGTGGAAATTGCATTTCGTCCCAACCCTAATGTCAACCCGCCCCCATTTTATTTTTTTATTTTTTTACAAACGACGATGCATCTTGGATTGAAAAATGTTGTGTAGCCATTTTAGCATGAATGAAAAGTGGGGAAGGGAAATCTACTGCTCACTTGTGTGATCTGCAGCTGTCAGCACGATCCGCCGTGATATTTGTGATGGCATTTAAAGGGCCAGAGTTAAAAGTCAGTGGACCAATTTATTTTTGGTCTGTTATTGCCGTTAAGAACATCCAACATAATATTTTGACTTCAAGTTCAGATTTTCTCATGTAACTTATGTAACTTTTTAGGTATGGGTCAGATACATTATCTCCAGTGAGAACACGGCAATACTGTGGAACATTTTAGGCATGCCATTAACATTTTCATTGAGACAAGCAGGTGACGAACCAGAAAAGTTACATCATACACCTTTAAAGTAGTGAAACGTAAATGAGACATGCGTAGAACAGATGTAATAGACTTGACTATGCACAGTAATACTCCCTGTTGCGGTCTGGCTCACCTTGTCATATAAGGATTGCGCTGTGCAGACTGTAGCCGAAATTAAAGCCGTGATGGACTGCTCTCATAAGATCTGGAGATCTGTGAGAGAGGAACAGTGGGGTTCGGCCTCTCGCTCAATTTGAACGGAGCTAATTAAAAGACTCCTGCACTCACACCGACTCACTGCTCACTGCCACAGATCTGTACGGAGCATTATCTGAGAATAATAACAAATTCACTTGTCCTGGCAACTTTGGAGGGCTCAATTAAACCACTTTGAGAATGTACTAGATATTTTCAGAGCCAAAACAAACATCTACTTTGAAGGCGTACTGTGCAGCTTTTTGGTTGGGAGTCCGTCACCTGCTAGTTTCTATGGATATGTCATTACTCAGTTTGTTATGTTTTGCAATATGACAGATCTTAAACAGCTCTGCCTTACATTTATTCAATTACAGGTGGTTTTATAGCTCAAAAATACCTAGAAAAACAGGCGTTCTGACTTAAAATATGTTTAATATCCATTGTTACTGTGAGTAGGGCACAATGCACATTTAATGGTTTGGTTTAAATCATCCATAGTATACAGAGTATAATATGAAACTAATCTTGTATTTATTTATTATATGTGTTATTGCTTAAAAATATCTTTAATATCCATTGTTACTGTGAGTAGGGTCCCCTCTCTGCAAATCTAATCTCAAGATCAGAATAAGTCCTCAGCGTAGTTTTAGCATTACTGTGGTGGCAAAATTCCAAAAGGTCTCCAAAAGTTCTGAAAAACGCTCATAAACTCATCAAGGCGAATAATTTAGATGCTCAGAATGCATAAGATAAATTAGAAATAACTTGGACCACCGCAAATGAAATAGTTCTGTTTTTCACGTTTTAAATCAGGAACAGTAAAACAGTGAAAATCTGATACAGCACCTTTAAACCCACGAGTCAGCACTGTTTCTTGGATTTTATTTTACAGTGGAATTGTCCAAAGGCGTAAAACAGCTTTCAGCCTTCACTGTACAGGGCACCAGAGCGTGAAACTCTATCTGTAAAACGAAACTATACAGAAGGTAACTAGAAATATAAACCAAAACATAATGTGGGCAGAGATGGAACCTGTGGCCTTACAATTTAAACATATTACTGTATTCTATTTTTGTGTTGTTTTGTGCAGGTGTCAATTTTGAAATCCCCTTTTAATTAGTTTGACTAAATACGGCTTTATTAAATGTGCCCATATTACTCTGTTTTCTGATGTTTGTTATAATGTTGTTTCCTCATCAAAAACATATGAGGTTTTTAGTTTAGAGCTACGTTTTGTTTCATTCCCACATGTTTAACACACAAATCTTGTATATACATTAGGTGTGATGTCAGGTGGTAATACAGGAAGTGCTTTATTATGTTTTTAAACTCCACACATCTTCACTAGAATCATCTGGATAACTTCAGCCCTGGGATTGCCAAACTCTACTGAATTTAAGGTGACAGTTAGCTGCTAAAAACTTAAAAACTACCTCTTCATGACATCACAAATTGGAATAGGACATTTTGAGCTTTGGAGATGTTGACAGTCTCATAATAAAAAATACTTAAACATGTGTGACTGAAACAAAACGCAATCCAGGTCTGTTTTTGATGAGCCATAAAGATCACAAGAATCAGTTTTTTGCCTAATACAGGGGCTTTAAAACCAAAAAATAAACATGAAAACAAACATGAAATGATATCAAAGTAAAAGGCCATAGAAAATGAGTTGTTTTCTGTTTAAATGGCTCCATTAAACTATGACTAACCCTGTCATGAACACTATAGTCTCATAGGGCTGTGTGTGGCGGTGCTGCTCTGATCTGTGACTCATGTCTGTGCACAGAGGAGCAGACAGGACACAGACAGACACTGGGACCTTTACACACGTTTGAGGAAATGTCAAAGCTCTGATACATCTCACCCGGACGCACTCTGAACCACAAAGTTGGATCGTCCCTGAGCAGTTTTGTTGTGCTCTTGGTCTATAACAGAACTGCTATAAGATCTTAAATAGTATAAAAGAGAAAAAAATCTAATAATATTAGGTTTTGTTAAAAAATTCCATTCATTCTTTTATTATCACAGTGGTAAGAAAATCTGCATCAAGCCTTAGTAGTGAAATAGAAAATGTAGTATTGATACTTTGCTAAATTAAACACTTAAAAGCTCTGTTACTTAAATTAGACTTAATCTGAGTTTTGCTTTAACACAATTGAATCAGAAAGAACTGACTTTGCTGGAACTACAACAGGTTAGATGATTTGTGCACTTAAACAAGTCTCTTACACATAAAATTACTCATAAAATTACTGTCACAAGTTAACAGGACTGTGAACATCCGTATTGATCTCCTGAAAATTTGAGTATTTAGTCACCATGGTAACTGCTGAACATTCCACCTATAGAGACACATGTAGAACACCCCCAGCGTGATGCCACTGCAAAATATCCACTGTAGCAGTACTAGCTGGACTTTTTCTCTTAGTCTGCAGATATGTTTCCATGTTCCAGTCAAACTCTGATTTTGACAGTGGCTGCGGTTACATGCACTCTCCAAATCAGATTCTTATCTGATTTCCTGAGTTCAGATTTTGTGGTTTACATTTCATTTAAATAATTAAATATCCAGAAATCAGATAATCACATTTTGGTGTGCAGTTATTCTCAATTGAAAAAAATAAGTCAAAGAAAAATCCATGTGTGTAAAAGTAATAACTAGATAGATAAGTATGTAGATAGATTTTGTGTTTTGGTCTTCACTATGGGTTGTATATGACATTGTTTGTTGGTTGTTGGTTGTCTATTTTCTTCCAACTTTTTTAGTATATGATTACGTGTGCTGTACTGACCTAAAAATGTGTTACTTTTCAGTGCTGATTATACTGAAATCTTTACGCCGCTGTTCTTGTGTATGCAGTGTCTCGTGAAAACTCCAGTCAGTCCTTGGCCTCCTGTTTGAACATGCTCCATTCTCCTCTGGACCCGACCGGAGAGCGCATCCTGGGGAGAGACCACAGCCACAGGTAAACACAGCTTCTCCTGCACTACAAACAAATAGAACAAACATATTTCATGGTACTAAAGCAGAGCTATTATGCAAAATGGACTTTTCAAAGGTTGTCATAGTTCCACCTCCTCATTTACCCCCACGACTTGTATTTGGAGTGATTTGTACATGTCCGGTTTTAAACTGCCATTTTGCTGATCAACCCATTTTCACCTCCACAGGCCTGCACCCACTGCTCTGTACTTACTCTTAATCATGCTTCAATTTTATTTTCTTAATTCCTGGTACACGCAGGATTCAGCAGCTTCACAGAGTAAAACTGAAAAAATCTGTTGCTCACTCACCTGATGTGTAGCTACAGAGCTCTTTGTTATGATGACATTTACAACAGCAGTTTTCTAACATGGTGTCCATTTTTTTAAGTCTTTTTAGAGGAATATTGAGATTCAAAATGTCCATGTTATATCCTAATAATTTATGGGTGTCATAAATTATTACAGATGGCAAATATATAGCAGATACAAGCACAATATGTCTTCTTTCAAAATCCTCAACCATAAACAGGATATTCACGATATAAAATGTGAATTTACCAGAATCTAATTGTTTAAACATGAGTCTCAAATCTAATCACAATGCCAATCATAAAAATTGAAATCCCTAATTCAAATAAAATAATTCATCAACTTAAAAAAAACCCCAAACAAAACAAAATATTGTCGTTAACTTGAAAACTACTGCTTCATGACATCACAAGGTGGAACAGAGCATTTTAGCGAGAGATTTAGACAAATGTAGATGCAACTCTAGGTATGTTTTGGATGAGATAATAACACAACCGCACACAACCAAGATGACTAAAAGCACACATGAGTCAATTGTGCGTACTATGAAACCTTTCATGTAAATACTGTTGTGATCTTGAGGACCTTCCGAGTGTGCCGTCCTCTCTTTGCTCTTTGCATGAAGCTTATTTGATTTTATGGAGCCAGAGGGTAATAAAGGCGTGTATTACCAGGCCTATTGTCAGCAGACCAGTATTACCTCGGCCTCTCCCTGTGCCTTGAATTACTTCCTGATTTATCCTCACTATGATCGATAAACATGTACTTTAGCCGTGCATGCTCCACCTCTGATCCTCCTCATTTGCAAACACTGTGAGTCGGTAGGAAGCTGATTAAAGTAAGGTTAGGTGTGGAAGCGATATCTTTTCTATATTTTTTTGGCAATATTATAATTGGTACATGCACCTGAAATCATCAACATTTGCTTGGGTGTGATAACTGTAGGCACTGCTCTGTCTGAGGCTTGCTGGACTTGAATCTGAGCTTTATTTTCAGTCTTTTTTGGTTGTGTTTGCTAATGTCTGCATTGTGTCTCTTTAGTAACTGTTTAACATTTCATTAGATACAGATGCATGTAGGACACCCCCAGCGTGATGTCACTGTAAAAGTATACATCCCAAATACAAATATGTCATAAATGTGCTTGAAAATGTTTAGTACCACAAATAAAAATGAAAAATGAACCATACAAGGGCAAAAAATATCATCTTATAAATACATGCCAAGGTTTTGTTACAAATTGTTTTATATATAGACTAATAATCATAAAGGATTACTCAAACATGTGTGAACGAAACGAAACACAACTCCAGGTTTTGTGGAGGTAACAACATTATATATATATATGGCAAATTTATGCAATATAGAACATTTTTAAAAGAATCAAGTACAAGTTAAAGGCTCACTGCGTAACATTGCTCTGTCTCTGGAAATGTTATTGCTTCGTCTAGAATGTTCTGTAGTAGAGATTAAACCTACCTATCACAAGGGAGATGAGCAGGTTACAGCACCACGGTACATTACAGTCCAGATCTGTGGAGAGTCTCCCCTATTTACAGAAGGAATTAATGTATTTTTAAGAAATAGAAACAAATAAATAAATAAATGCTAGTTGGAAATATTTAATGTCATACCATGGAACATTCCAGAATACTAAGGGGGCCTGGTTGTTTAACATGTCAGCTCACCTGTTGTAGTTCCAATTAAGTCAATTCTTTCTGGTCTGACTGTGTTAAAATGAAGCTCAGATTAAAGTTTCAAATCAGCTCGCTGCAAAGTCAAGCAAGTCAAGTACAAGTTAAGAACATGTATAAACAAACAAAAAATTCAGTTCAAATAGTACTACAATGATGGTGTGATGAAAGTGCTGCTTCCTGTTTGAATGAGAGTGACTTGGACTATAGACGCTGCTAGCCCTGACATTTTGCTCCATCTGTTTTTCAAGTGTGTTCCTGAACAGAGAAAGATTTGGAGTGTCTAGACAGTGTCAGTGAATCAAGCGAGCGAGAAGGCAAACTTTTGTCTGACACTTTATTTCATTTGTATAAAACTGTGCTCTGGGTTGGAGCAGTGAAGTCATCTGCCTGAAAGGTATTTTAAAATCTACACTATAGCTGCAAGTTTCATGAAACCGACCCAACTTAGTCATTGAGTGGGTGATATAACAAAAATGGATATCTGAATTATTTTGGTAACGCAATAACTACACTTCACAGAGTGTTTTCAGTTTGAGAGAAAAACTCAGCCTAAATATGCAGGATTTGCGTGTTACACGTGAATGAAACACAACTAAATTCATTGTTTGGGATGAGGAAACAACAATAGTGTAATGTGGACCTTTAACACTAATTAAAGCTGTAGTTATTATAAAGTACTACCATTATTTTTGTGTTCTCTTGATTAAGAAATGTGCTAAAACATACTTCTTAATGTCTTGCGTGAGTTTCTAATGTCACACATAAGTGAATAGACTAAAATGAAAGTTAAAGTCATTTATTTCATTTTACATACAATATATAGCCTACTGGAATGCACTTTATTGCTATAATTTAAACAGCCTTAATTAATTTTTCAGCTTTCTACCATGTTTTAGTGTTGTTCCCTCATAAAAACATGCCTGAATAGGTTTTAAATGCCATCCATGCATGTTTCTTTCAGTAATTTAACGATCTCTCCCGGGCCCTATTCAAACCCTTATTTACTGTAAGATTCTGTTCAATGCTGAGCCCACAAGCCTACTTCATTCATGTACAGTACACAACAACTTTACAAACCTGTCAGAAAGTTCTTTAAAATATCACAAAAATACAGTTATTGCTATACAAAACACAGTAATGGAATATGACATGTTTCCCCATATGTCAAGCCCTGGTAAAACGGTAGGTTTGTGTTTACAGGGTCCGGAGGTGAGTTCTCTGCACGCCCCTTGATAAATCCTTTGTTTGCACAGTACGACAGAGGATTTGTCACAACGCTCTGATAATCTCTGTGTCGCTCAGATTAACTCCACACCAAACTCACTGTTTCGCTGTCACAAACAGGAGGCGCACTGTACCTGGGGTCTGCTCAGAAACCAGCTGAGAAAGTCAACACATGTCTACAGAGATTGGGACTTCTCTTTACATTTAATTCCCTTTTGCCTTGGGAATATCCGGGCTGGTTACATAAATATACCTGCAGTCTAATCTTGGCCGAGAGCAAGTGTGTTTTTCCCACATTTGCTCCACTTTGCAATGTATGGTTACGTTCATAATGAGAGAAGAATCCCATGAGTTTCAGGACATGTGCTTAGAGGTCTAGGATCAAGTAATGTTGCCGTATCCTTAGGCAAGACACTTCACCCTCATTGACTATTATGAATGTGGTGTGTGTGAGAGTTTGGTGGTGTTTGGAGAGACGGTGGTGCAGATTGGCAGCCTCACTTCTGTCAGTCTGCCCCAGGGGATCTGTGGCTACAACTAACAGTAGAAACTTGATATGTACTGAATGAATAGTGAATACAGTGTAGTGCTTTGAGAGGCTTTGACAGCCCTTTAAAGCACATTACAAGTGTAAATCTATTAAGATTATTACAGGGCTAGAAGGCTTTATAAATAAACAGAAAGAACATTTTGTTTTCAAAGCAACCTTTTGTAATTTTTAAATGGTATCTATTCAAATGTAAATGTTGATTGTGATTCCGGCAGGCAGCTCTCTAGTCTTCTAATTTAATTCTCATATAGATTTTGAACAGAACAATTCTAATTCAAAAGGAAAGGTATAATTCGGATTTAGCTGAGAGGCTAGAGACCAAAGTGCATTGCCCAAGGGCTGCCTTGTCTGCCTCTCTCTGTGTCGGGCTCGTCTCTCCCTCGAGGGGAAACTGATCTGCTGCAGGCGAAGCAGGTTCCTCCTGTAAGACTCCCACACAAACAGAAACACGAGCCGCTGTCACTCGCACTGCGTCCAGAGGGGGCAGCAGAGAGGCAGCAGGGCATTCATAGGCGAATCTTCTTATTTTGTTACACAGTTTAACCTTAAAGAAGAGGTATTGCATTTTTATAAACTTTTAGTTTCAGTTTTGGCGTTCTGATCACCCTCTTCCCTGTCTTTCCAAAAATGACCGGATACTGCTTTGTTGCCATAATGACTTTTTTTCTTCCTTCTTTCACTTTTAGCAGTTTATTTTTCTGCTAAACGCAGATGTCATGAATGAAAAACTGCTCTGTGAGGGTTGTGTTTTTTCTTTTTTTCTTTGAATGCTGCTGGTGCTGTGGGTAACTGGACGGTAATTGTCCAAAGAGCGCTCCCTGCTGTTTAATACAAAGAGTCCAAAAGAAAAATCATCTTTAGTAAATCGGTCCAATTTGGTCTAATTTGGCCCAACCTATGAACTCAGAAATTAGACTGACATGCAGCCTGGCAGGTGTCTCCTATTCAAAGGCTTGTTGTGACTTTGCCAGTTCAAATTGCCTCAAATGTCACACAGTATAACTTTAACTTTAAACATTTCATCTGGGGGTATGATGCTAACTGTGGGCATTGCTCTGTCTGAAGTGTTGTTAGTGTTAATTGACCTCAGTCTGACAGTAAAAAACTGACTTTGCTGGAAGTACAACAGATGAGCTGATTTGTGATATTAAACACACCTACAATTACAAGATTGCTAGCATTGCCAACAATTTTTCAGTCAGTCACACAAATCGAACACCTAAAAAGGACGATGAACTCTCATATTGATCACAGGCTCCTGAAAATGTGTTGTTTAAAGAACCTTCTCATTATTTTTTTAGTTTGACCTTAAAGAGGAGGTATTACATTTTTATGAACTTTTAGTTTCAGTTTTTGTTTAGCGTTCTAAGTCCCCCCTCCCTTTGCTATCCGTGCTTATAAAGTGTATTATTTTGTGTCAGCCTTTTGTATATTTATGGCAAATTGTTGTGACGTAGGCTTTGATAGCATCATACTGCTAACCTTAAGGAGGGTTTGAACAGGGCCAGGAGATAATGCTACTCAAACATGCATGGATGGCATATAACATTTCCTGAGGCGTGATTTTGATGAAGGAACAACACTTATAACATGGTAGAAAGCTCCAAAAATGTACATTTAGCATAATACCCCCTTTTTAAACATATTCTGCACTCTACTGAATACTCCACAAAGCTATGAAACCACTATTATGACAAAAACTATGGGAAAAACAATGCTTCTTGTAACATCTCCTCTCACTTATGGGGCTGTAGAACAAAGAGCACGTTGTACCAGTGAAAATGTGTGATCCGTCAGAGCAGACAATACACCCCTGTCATTCTGTGCCTCAAAGCAAAACTTCTGGGAGTCCACCGGTCGCCTAGCAACTGTGTCCTGCCTACCACGAAACTGTTCACTACATTAGCTCTTGTAAAATGTGGGGCTGCCGAGTCTTTTACTTTCATTTTAGAAAGATCTGATTGTGCATTAATAATTAAGTCAGGAGAATGGTGTTAGGGAGATTGTCCTAACAGAGCTGTTAATGCTATAAAAGCTAGCAGTTTTGACGCTAGTTTAGCTTTTAGACAAAATGGAAAAGAAGGTCTATTTGTGATCATCCTTTTAAAGGTCCGATATTACAGAAAATTGACTCTACTGAGCTTTAAGTCATGTAAAAACGTAATCAGAAACATACCTGGAGTTGGGTTTTGTTTCTTTCACACAGGGTTGAGTAATCCTGCATTATTAGTCTGTCTTCATCCCCATAATGCTCTTTTCCACCTTGTGATGTTATGTGGTAATACAGGAAGTGCTTCACGGTGTTTTTCAAGTCCATGCGTCTGCACTAGAGTCATTTGGAAGATTTCAGCCCTTTAATTGCCAAACTCGATTGAAAAGGTAAAAAGGTCATGTTAACTTGAAATGTGACTCAATTTTACATAATATAGAATCATTGAGTTATGCAGGTGGCATGCTCACCTTTTAAAATGTTACACATTGGGGCATTAAATATTTTAATTAATATAGTATATCATGCTCCAACTACTTTCTACCTTAATTGTCATTGCCTTTTCATAATGAACTTTATACTAATGAAAGCACATGAAACTGTTAATGAAAATGTTTTTCTATATTAATTGGATTATTTGTGCCGCATATGAAAAGAAGGGAATTACAGGTTACTGCTTTGACTATTTGCAGTTTTTTCCTCCTTTCACTGTTAGCAGTTTATTTTTATGCTAAATGACATGTCATGAATGAAAAACATTCAGTGTTGTGAGGTTTGTGTTTGGGGTTTAGTCAATGAATGCTCCTTGGTGCTGTAGGTGGCTGGACGGTAATTGTCCAAAGAGCGCGGCCTGCTGTTTATTACAAAGAGTCACAGGAAAATTCATCTTTAGTAAATGGGTCCAATTTGGTCCAATTTGATCCAACCTATGTCCTCAGAAATTAGATTTACATGCAGCCTGGCAGGTGTCTCCAATTCAAAGACTTGTTGTGACTTTGGTAGTTCAAAAGGCCTGAAATGTCCCACAGCATGACTTTAAACATTTTATCTTGTATTTATTCAATTGATACTTTGCAGCTATCAACATTCCCTGGGGGTATGATGCTAACTGTGGGCATTGCTCTGTCTGAAACGTCATTTTACCATAATCTGACCATAAAGAACTGACTTTGACTGACAGATGAGCTGACGTGTGATATTAAACACACACAAAATTACAGTCACAAGCTAGCTATCTTTAGCCAACAGTTTTTCAGTTAGTCACTCTGACCTTTTTGTTAAAAATCAAGCAGTTCATATTGATCACAGACTTCCAAAAATATGCATTTTAAATCCATTCTTCTTGACTCTTCAGACTGCCTTGAAACTTTTTTTGGCACTGCTAATTAGTGCACTGTGTTTCCATGGAAACTACTGAACATTCCACCTTAGAGATACATATAGAAAACCCCCAGTGTGATGTTGCTGCTAAGTATCAGTAACAGGTGTTTTTATACCTTGCATTATAACTGTAAGTTGGATCTTCTCGCCACAGAACTTGACCTTGTGTAGCTTGTGTAGAAATGAACTTTTCTTGAATAGATTTAGAATGACATCATATGATTTAATGTTGAAAATTAAATTCTGTTGTCTAA
>KN505647.1:26664-47791 GCA_000787155.1 Scartelaos histophorus
GTGTGTGTGTGTGTGTGTGTGTGTGCGTGTGTGTGTGTGTGTGTTAGGATAAATGATGAGACATGTTTCTGTCGGAGAATGGGTTTTGCATACATACAATTCATATGCAGGATATAAACACAGAATTTGTCTTAAATCTTTGATATTACACAAACATTGTCACCTCAGAGTTGTATTTTGTTTCATTTGCACATGAACCCTTTATTTTTAGTCTACATCTCCAAAGCTCCGTTCCACTTTGTGATGTCATGAAGTGGTAGTTTTCAAGTTAACAGCTCCTTTTACCCCTTGTTCAGTAGAGATGAGCAAATCCAGAGCTGAAATTATCCAAATAATGCTGAAGTGAAGGTGTATAGAATTTAAAATGCAGTGGAGCACTTCCTGTATTACCACATGCCCTTTTAAATTGGATTAGGATGGTTATGTTTTTCCTTGCTTGCATCCGAACTTAGAACAATCTCTGGTCCTCTGCTCTCAGGAGGTGGAGGTAATTAGCAGCAGATGAGCCCTGAGTCTGTCCATAGACCACAGCGCGTCCTCACCTGTGTCAATACAATGACAGTTTAATAGTGTGTCCACTGGTCCTGCGGTAAATGGTGATCACTAACAGTCTCTTTAAATGGGCCTCTGATATACTGTCTGTTTTATTTAACTGTCAAAGACTCCTCTGCACCACTGGAACGACCTTTGTAAATTTGAGCGTGGGAGGGTTTCACAGTGGCTTTTGGTTAAGGTCAGTTTAACTGACTTTACTAATTAACTTTTAGTTCTGGTTTGGTTTGACTCTATGAATAGATTTTGTTGTCTTGATTTTGTTTGTTTGATGTGATTAAATAAGTGTTGTTGCCTTTATTTGATATAGTAGATAAGATTTAAGGTTAAAGAAATATGCCCTCTGCATTCGACCTGTCCTTCAATGTTGCTGGGGTAATCTGTTAAGAGCAGTGGCTCCTATCTCCACATGTTGATCTAGTCTAAGTCAGGACCACCTTTTGCTGGAGGATTCTGTTGCATGTTTTTTATGGTAGGAAGAGGGCTCAGACATCACTTGGTGCAGCTCCGATGGTCCTGAGTCTTTAGAATAATTAAAAGTAAAGAGAGGAGCTCAGACCACACAAGGTGCTGTGGTGCTCTGGGTTCTTTGTGTTGGTAGTCTCATGGTGGAACCCACCACAGCATTTTTCTTTAATAAATGAGTAGTTACTGTGTGAACATGTGGGCTGGAGCTTCAAAGGCAGTGACTGCAGCAGCAGAGCTCTGCTCTGAGTGAGAGGGTCACATCACAGTAAAACTGGTCCAGCGCAGGGAGTAGCAGCTGGAGTGGTGCTGTCTGAGTGAAGCCTGAGTGCTCAACAAGCACACTAGCTATGTTAGAGAATAATGACAAAATCAAAACATTTAATCAAACACCTTTACAACTTTTAAGATTCAGAAAACTGAGTTCATTTACAAAAGGATAAACAATGACCTCTTAATTGTGGTTTAGACCTATTCACACTATACTGTATGGTAATATTTTTATGAATATGATTTTTTAAATCATAAAGCCATCATTTTCATGATCATAAACTGTGTAAAATCTATAATGTAGGTATAAAGTGGTGTAAGTGTTCTTTGGCTCCTAACTGTATTTTGTGAATAGTGTCGTCTGTTGCATTAAGAACAAATCACTAGTGTTTTCTATTGTTTTACATCATTTGAGATTTAAAGTGGCTTGTTTATCACTTGCCATTGTAGTGCAAACCCCGTAAACCTGAAGTGCACTATAAGTAAGTCTCAGTAAACCTTAAAAACAGAACATCTGACAAAAATACTGCAGTAAAGATGAGTTTGTGACAGAGAGCGTGGCACCACTTGACACCAGCTGTCAGAAAAGTGAAGGATTGATCACATGTCATTTGTGTTTCCTCTCTGTCGTCTCCTGGATCGCAACACTTCCACTCCAGGAGAAAAGTTCAGCTCAATCCGAGGTGCTGGCGAGAACAAAAGCTCAAAAGACTACAGTTTTCAGGGCAGAAAAGTTGCTACGTGACAGACACACTGCAAAAAATAAAATCCTAAAAAAGTTAAAAATACTCAAATTAAAGGCCCTATACTACGCAAAATTGACTCTTGTGAGGTTTAAGTCATCTTTAAATGCTGTTAACTCATCAAAAAATACTTGTGCGGTAGTTGTGTTTTGTTTCATTCACCCATTTCTGATTAACCTTTTATTAATAGTCTTGCTCCAAATGTCAAAATGCTCTGTTCCACCTTGTGATGTCATACAATGGACCTCCTCAAGTTAACTTTTCAAATTCAGTAGAGATGGTCAAGTCCAGTGCTGAAATTATCCAAATGATTCTAGTGAAGATGTGTGGAGTTTAAAAATAAAGTGGAGCACTTCACAAGGTGGATTTTTCAGTTTGAGAGAAGAACACACCCTAAATATGCAAATAAGCAAGATTTGTGTGTGAATAAAACAAAACACAACCTGTATGTTTGTGGCGAGGAAACAACATTATAACATAGATCAGAAAATTGTGTAATATGGGGCCTTTAAGAAAAGTAAATTTCACATGACAAGTAAAATTATCTACTAATGGAACAAGCTTTTTTTGTACTTAGGAAAGTACATTTTGTTATACTAAGAAGCAACTACTTTTTGTGCTTAAAGTGCACCTATTTAACCATGTTATAATGGTTTAATTGATCTCAAAGTTGTATTTGGAGTGATTCGTACATGTTTGAGTAATCTTTATTCTCCTGCATTCAAGACGTCTTACCTCAGATGAACCCCTGTTTTCACACGCACTGCTCTGAAATTACTTTGCTCTCCAATCTTATTTTCTTAATTGGTGATACACATAGGTTTTGGCAGCTTTGTATAGTCATTTGGTTACAAATCAAAAAACAAAAAAACCTGCTACTCATTGGTGTGATTTGCAGCTATCCATGCAAACAACTTCACTTTGCTGTGACGATGTTTTCGGCAACAGCAGCTCCCCATTGGGCACCGCAGTTTTCTAATGCAGGAGACGTCCGACTTGTTTCTTTTATAAGTTGTTTTAGATGAAAATTGAGATTTAAAATGTTCAAAATGTAACATAATCCTGATCCACAGGTGTCATAGATTATAACTGTATAGAGACATGCACAGTGTGTCTTCTTTAAAATAAGAAGCTAAATCTTATGGTGTTTGAATCAAGAACAAATTATTAAATTGGTAGATCATTTTACTGGTTAAGTCAAATCAAAGGAGAACATGGATTCTTGTGAGCATTAAGTCATGTTATAAAGCTGTTACCTCCTCAAAAACATGAATGTTTTGTTTCATTTACACATGTTTGAATTATACTTTATTATTATCTGTTTACAACTCCAGTGCTCAAGATGCTCTGTTCCACCTTGTGATGTAATTTAGTGGTAGTTTTCAAGTTTACAGCTGCCTTTTTACCTTTTGTTTAGTAGAATTTGGAGTTTCCAGGGCTGAAATTGCTCAAATGAGTCAATCAGAAGGTAGAAGAGCGTGTTTTCTGTTTCAGGGAAAAACGAAGCCTAAACAGGCAGAGTTTGCATGTTTGTGATGAGGAAACAACATCGCAACATGAATCAGAAAATAGCAAAATGGGCCCTTTAAATGAGATCTAGTTTTTTTTTTGTTTTTTTTTTGCAGCGCAGAGCTCACCTGTCCTCAAAAGACAGACGCCTCATTGACATTTGTCTAGAAAACTCCATCGGGACCACCTCGGGCTTTGATACAGCGTCAGTGCAGTGTGGGGCTTGTCAAAGTGATAGAGGAGAAGACAAGAGAGGAGAGGAGGAGAGAGGGGAGAGGGGGAGTGACGAGGAGGGCAGCAGAGGACAGGCTAAAAAAACACATGAATAAGATGAACTCAACACAAGATAAAAGACACACACTGTACAAAATGTCTCGCTTTGGTAAATTCACTCCAACACTTGCTCGTCTCCATGGAAAATATATTTCTTTGTCTAGAATGTTGAATATCGCCATGGAGACGAGATGGACCAGGTACAGGTCAGATCCGTGCAGGGCATTTTTAGTTTTAAAGGTCCTATATTATGTAAACGTTTTATATGTGAGTTTTAATCCATATTATAATGTTGTTATCTCCTCAAAAACATACCTGGAGTTGGGTTTTGTTTCATTCACATGTTTGAATAATCCTTTAATATCAGTCTGTCTGCAAAATGCTCTGTCCCACCTTGTGATGTCATGAATTTTCAAGTTAACAGCTCCTTTTAATTTTATTTCAGTTGAAGTAGGCGATTCCTCAGCGGAAATGATCAAATGATTCAAGTGAAGGTGTATGGGGTTTGAAAACACAGCAGGAACGGAGTGTTTTCAGTTTGAGAGAAGAAAGCTGTCTAAATATGCAGGGTTTGTGTGTTAAATGTGTGAATGAAACAAAACACAACTCCAGGTCTGTTTGTGATGAGGAAACAACATTCTAACATAGATTAGAAAACAACGTTATATGGGCCCTTTAAGCAAGTCAGAAATGAAAATTTTGAAGTCATTTTCATGGCTACATTTGCATTTGTGGCTAAGAAAAAGGCAAATTATACCACGTCCTTTAAAATTCACCTTTTGCTCGACAGCCTGGATGATGCTGATTCATATTTAAGCGATGTGGATCCGTTTGCGCTAAGAACACATTTTGTGAAGAATCTGCTTGTCCAACTTAATGCCTCCCGACGCTGTTTACGCCGCGACTTCTCCGACGCGACGGGACAAAATCGCATTTACTCCGGCCTCCTGTTTTAAATGTCCCCGAGTCAAAGCAAGCACGATGACAGAACGCTCCTCAGTCTGCGCTCCTGCCCTCGGCTCTGTTCTTACGTATGCACATGCTCGTATGTTTAGATTCACGTCAGCAAAACGGGATAACTGGCCCCTGCGATTTCAACCGATCTATCAAAATGCGAGGAAACACAGGAGCTATGATTGGATACCTGCTCCATGTACCTAAAGATGCAACAATAACACACATACCGTGATATCGTACCGTCAAAGTTCTCACAATAAAATCTGGGGCTATCACAATGTGTCGAAACAAAAGCATTGTTTTATGGCAACAACAACAACAAAAAATGGAAGAAACTACATAGACGTGATTTTTTGTTCCATTTCAATGCAACCAATTAGACAGTATAATTTATAAGCATGAGCTGCAACAAATAAATCGTCAGTCTGCGTCTTATCTCCTCAGCTCTGTCCTTATGGATGCACACACTCATTTGTTTAGATGCACGAAAACAGGTTAACTGGCTGCTACAATTTAAAAGTTCACCGTGTAACTTTTCTGGCGGAGGGGCCGTCAAATGCTTTTCTTTGTAGACTCGCTGCTGCTTTGCTTGGAATGTTTCTCAATTTGTAGCATGTCTGAAAACGAAATGCTCAATTCGTAAATGAGATGCTGCTTTTTAAGACAGCTCTAGTCACATTTTGCGCAGTTTTCCCATTCTATTAAAGTGCTAACATTAAGCTTCATGTGTACTTTTTAGGCGGCAGATCGACCAAAACAAAACGTCGGCCTTGGCTTGAGATCGAAGAATGGTAGAAAAGATTATTTCGAGTTGGCAGACAGCGAAGATGACCAAGCTTGTAGTATAAAAACGTACAGAGTAAAAAGCGGTCAGGAAAGGTCCGAGACACTATTTCAAGTTTAGTACAAGCCGAGTTGTCTGTGCATGTAAATATAGTGAGTGATGGAACGCTCCTCAGTTCTGTCCTTATGTATGCAGACACTTCTCTTCGCTCGCCTATGTAGCGTGCAGATGAAGCCAGCTCACCTCTCAGAAATGCTTTAAGAAGGTGAGATGGGCAGTCCTTTTAAGCTATTATGTAAAATTTCAGCCACTTGACAGAAAAGTGGCGTACGCTTTGGTTCATTGACAAACATTCGATTAACTTTGTGTCTTTAGCCGCTGTTTGAGGACACTGGAATTAAAGTTTCGACCCAAGAACAAATACGTTTAAGGTCATGTCCCGTTCTCAAACAGTGGCAGAAAGAAGAAGTTCAAATTAAACTCTAGACACCTCGAGTCTACCCCACTCACACCAGCTCATCTTAAAGGCGCTATACGTGATTTTTACTGCCTTAAAAACGTGTAAAACAGAACTAGTTCATTTTAAACAGCTTGCAGTGGTCCAAAGTTATTCCTCACTTACCTTTTACACTTGCATTTTAAACTCCTCAAGAGCAGTGCTGAGTTTGCCCTCACGGTACTACTAACAGCAACTAGCATGCTAACGTGCACTTCCAGTAAAAGACTTTGTAATTAGATGCAGAAATACATGGCGGCTTTATCGTGACCTCAACCTACACAATAGACAAGACAAATTTTGCTCAAATACATTGGAAAAACCTTTATTTTTTACACCCTTTCATTACATTTTCCTGTTTCACAACTGAAATAAAGTACTACATTTACTTAAATTATAATTAAATTGTTTCTAATTGTCAATGATCAGCTTGGAGAGGTCTACAGTCAATCCTCTGTCAGTAAAAGCATGGGGTTAGGAGCAGAGTTTAGACTTTGGAGGAAGAAATTAGACTTTTTTGGTGTTAAATTTCCCTCATTCAAAGTCTATCTCGTTCACATTCATGAAATTAAAACTGCAAGTTAATCAATATGGGCGGCAGTAGCTCAGCCGGCAGAGCGTTTGTCCACTGATTCTAAAATCTGCGGTTCAAATCCCACTCTCAACATAAAACGTAATTGGAGCGGTCGGATCCAATGACCCACAGATTGGCAATTCCAGCTCCCACAGATGAATGCTGTCGTGGTGTCCTTGGGCAAGACACTTAACTGACCTTGCCAAAATGTCTGCGTACACTGGTGTATGAATATGTGTGTGAATGGGTGCCTTGAAGGTGGAAATAATAATAATTTATGGGGAAAAATATATCGTACATGTATGTTTTTTCCATATAACATATCCATTTGGATACATAATTAGAATACAAATGTAATGCAGAAAAGGAAGATCTACTGATGGATATGTTGTCACTCTATTAAATCCAGTTAGTCTACAATTAGTATGCAGGCCTTATCTTCCTACACTTCTTATAATAATACAATACAGACATATTCATGCACAAATTGGTACATTTACATTAAAACGTTCGTATTAATCCGCTCTACGTTATCCTGGCCTGGGTTTGTTTTTTTGGTTTTGGTTTTCGCTACTTAGCTTAATTTGAGTGACAGTGAAGACTATGGGTGACGTCACACTCACTTAGTCCACTTTTTTATACAATCCATGAAACATACATACACACATCAACACTTTTATTATTTTTAAATCATTTTTTTATTATATTTTTAACTTACAGACAGGCAAACCAACATTTACCCCTGGAGATCTCAGCAAAACAAAAAAAAAAGTATATTAATTAGTAAAAAAATAAATTAAAAAATAATGATATGAGTAGTGGTATTAAATATAGGGATGGCAAGGGGGAAAAATCCAGCATTTCCAACATTTCTTCCTTTGCACCTTCTATTTAATAAGGCCGTCCTCCTCACTGAATAAAGGCCAATCCAATTAATATATAGTATTTTGAGTCCACGTTTTCAACCTTTTTGCTATCAGACTTACAAGTTCACATTCACTGTAGTTTCTGACACATTTCAAATACAATATGTTCTACTGTCTGGAGTGTAACAGCCTGGGCCTTAATGGCTATATATACTGACACAAAATCACTTTACATGTTGTATTTAGGATTAAGGGGATTTAGGGAAAGTAAGAGTATTAGTCACTGGCTCGGGTCTATAATTAGCAAAGAAATGTGAATTATTAAGAAGAAGAATATTACCAGAACATCTCGCTGTCTAAAATTTTGTACTGCATGAAAATCCAGTGGTTTTATTTAGCAGCTTTCAAGATGCTCAAAGTGCGTTCATACATTATTTTGTTATTCAGTTTTAGTCACGTGTGTCCTAAGGCACGGGATGTTTCATATTTTTAATGGTTCTTCTTGTGGGTTCAATGCTTAAACAACATAGAAGACATTTTTAGCACCAAAAATTGCATGTTTTTTTTCCTCATTTTTTATTTGCTTTCAAAAACATGTGTCCTTACTGTGAGTTGGCTTGCATCTCCACAAACTTGACTCTTATTTGGTCTGGATAGAGACTCTTGCTTGCCTCTATGGTAACTTTGCTAATTTTGCTGTAATATTCCACAGTATGAAATAAAACTTGTCTGCCTCTATTGAGATTGTTCCAAAGGATGGTTTTAACTTTCTGTTTCCATGGAATCAGGCAGGTATTTAACTCCAAAAAGTTACATACAGTAGTGCACCTTTAAACATTTGAAGATAATCCTAATTTCTCATACCCTCCCTTGTGTGAACCATAATTCCATTTAATATTAATCAATCGTTCTTGTTGATAATGTTCCACAATATGATATTAAACTTACGTGCGATGCATTTATTCAATTTAGGGGGTTTTTATTTCTCAAAAATGCCTTCAAAAACATGCATTATGTGAGTGGGGTAATGGGGGAGTACCATACTTTGGACCACTGCAGGTAAAGCCATAACATCTCAGTGGACATGAGGAGGTAACGGGCCCTCCACCAAGAAAGTTACACAATGCATGATATACGAAACTATTATTATGTTTTATTTATGAAATTAAAATCTAAACAAACCTGTATCCACAACTCTATCATACAGAGACATTATTATAGGCAAGGTGAGGTGCCTTGCTCCTAAACAGTTTGTTGCAATTGAACTACTAATCTTTAAATTATAGAGCAATAGAAACCCACTAGCAACCCACTGCAAATGAGCCTTGTAGCAGTGGTAAGGTAAAGTAAAGGGTGCTGGTAATGACTGGCTCTGCAGCTGAAGTTTTTATAGATAAGATCAGTGTTTACGGTCGGTGCTTTCGCTGGATGTGTGCTGCTGAAAGGTACGTGAATAATGGGGTGACTTTGAATGCACCTCCATGTCTGCTTGTTGACAGATCTGCTCAAAATCTATTGTCCCTGGTTTAGGGTTGGGCAATATGACAAAAAAACAAACTGAGTAGACGGGACCATATCTTTTGGTGATATAACATGATATTAAAGTGCTGAACCTGATTTTTACTATTTTAAAAACGTGAAAAACAGAACTAGTGCATTGTAAACAGTTTGCGGCGGTCCGAAGTTATCCCTGACTTACCTTGTGCATTCTGAGCGTTCTAATTATTCACAGCAATGACTTTATAAGCACTTTTCCCAACTTTCAGAGACCAGAGCAAAGTTTTTATGTCTATTAGCATGCTACCTGCGCACTTCCAAATTCTTGGAGGATGTATTTTTTCTCAATAGCGGCAATCACTACACAGTGGACCTATTTTAACCTCAAGAGCTTATTATACAATATATCTGGACTGAAACGAGACAAATTTTGCTGAAATACATGAAAAAAGATATAAGTCCTTTAATTTTAAAGGTCCTATATTACACAAATTTCATTCTCGTGAGCTTTAAACATGTTTTATTTACAGAGAATCTACATCTTTAAAGCTCAAAATTCTCTTGTGATGACATGAATTCGCAGTTTTCATGTTAACAGCTACATTTTACATGTATTTTGTTAGAGAAGGGCATTTTTAAGGCTCAAATTATCCAAATGATTGTAGCAAAGGTGGATCGACCTCTAAAACACAGTGGAGCACAAATTTAAGTGTTTACTGTGGCCTAAATATGCAGGATTGTTGTGTTAAACTTGTGTGAATGAATGAATCACAAAACACAACTCTAGGTTTGTTGTTGATGTGGAAACAAAACACAGATGATAAAATAGTGTAATAGGAGCCCTTTAAATCATTGAAATTGTGAGACAAAGAACTAAAGGCCAAACCTCACAAACATATACAGCTGCATGTTTACTGGTTAATGGACTGTGTTTACAAAGAGGACAGTTCATTTAAAGAACGCGCAGGTTGAATCGCCTTGTGTCCAGCTCCACCACAGTGGCACTCATTTGTATTGGAGTAACCTTAATGGTAAATGGATCACAAATAAAAGTAAATAAACTCAAAACTTTTTATTGACCTATTTTCTGTTTACGGGGTCATTGAAAAGCATTGCAGCCTTTTCGAGAGAGTTAGCAGGTATAGTCTGGGTTAATAGTTTGAACAGAGGATAAATGCATAAATGATCCTTTGCAGTGACATCACGCTGGGGGGTGTTATACCTGTATGTTTATGATGGAATATTCAGATGAATCATTTACAACAATTACACACTTTAGCAATCACTACCAGAAAGGTTTTAAGATGGTCTGAAAACTGAAAAAAAAAAAACTAAATGTATTTAAACACCATATGGTTCATGGTTCTGTTAAGGTATTTGATTTTCTACTAAAATTGTGAGAGTGACTAACTGAAAAACTAGCTTCTGACTGTAATATTATTTGAGAGCGACTTGTTGAACAGCACAAATCAGCTCATCTTTTGTAGTTCCAACCAAATCACTTCTTTCTGGTCAGGCTGTGTTAAAACAAAACTCAGATTTAACTCTAACTTTAGTAGCAGAGCAGGAGACAGGACAGAACCTTCAGTTAGCATCACACCCCCAGGAAATATTGAGGATATAAAGTGTCAGTCAATGTTATCCTATGTAATCTTTTCTAGTCTGCCTGCTGCTTGTGTCCATGCTATTGTTAATACTTTGCCTGTAATGTTCCACAGTAGGGAATTAATCTTATCACAGGTGAAACAGGTGATATTTCTAGCCAAAGTTGCGGGTCATATCTATGTGAAGAGTGTGCTCATAGAAAGTTTTTCAATGTATTTGTGGCCAATAAAACACTGGTAATTAAATAAATATGACACAGAGACAACCAGGAAAGTTACATATAATGCATCTTTAAATTAAAAATACAATTTGAATGGACACAAAGAAAAAGATAAACCCAAAGTCTACACATGTTTAAATAATGCAACATATATTTTCTCCGTAAGGTTTAGTTTAAAGCTGCTAACCTTCACAAATATGCTTTTTTTATTTTTTATTTAATTTTTTTCACAAATATGCTCAGAAATGTTTCAGATTTTTTTTTTAAAATTATTTTTATTATATTTTTATTAGTTTAAAAGTTAATATCGGTGTACTTTCAAGCTCATTCATTTTGTGATTTCTGTTTTAATAATTTTAACACTGAAGGACCGACATATTAATTGACATTCATATTTTCAGTACATGTTTTATCTGTTGTTTGCAGAGAAAATTATGATACTTAAAGCTGTACTATCTTTCTAGTAGAGGGTCTGTGACCAGCTTGGCTCCATGGAGATGTTGCCTAGAATGTTTCACAGTATGGCATTACACATATTTATCTCTACAGAGGCTTCAGGTGATCCAGATCTGTGGAGAGGCGAGCCCCTCACAGAAAGAATGCAAGTTTTTATGTCCAAAAAACCCATGTTTATAAGTAAATGCAAGATGGATACGTTTAATGCCATAACGGGACATTCCAGACAAAGCAACAACATCTCCAAGGAGACAAGTAGATGGCAGATCCTCCAGCACAAAAGTTGCACCTTTAAACTGTTGTTGTGTCTTTAAATTACGTCTTCTCTTTTCTTTTAAGCAGTTCAGTGGGTATGGCCCTATCTCCAGATCTTGAGCTAGTCTTGGACTACCGTAGCTGAAAAATTGGCTTTTTTATAGTTTTGTTTGTTGTTTTGTTCAGTGGGTGTGCTGTGAGGTATTAATCCTCCTCAAAATATCCACTTTATAAATGAAAAATAAATTTCAATTAAAAAGCCATATTATCAAATGGATTTCTTCTCACTCCACTCCACAGCTCATAACAAATGTCTTGCGTTTGGACAAAATGGTATTGGCTGTAATGAGCTTCTTATCTGCGCTCACTTTCGGTTTATTTGCAGATTTCAGTGTTCTGTTCGGCCGTGTTTTTATTCCTAAACCACCGGTTAGAAACGGAGAACAATGAATATTATTTACAAAGCATAATAGCAGTAATAGTCTTGCTTGCACTCTGCACACACGCAGCCAATCAATACAAGCAATAACCCAAACAGCCTGGAACACAGTGCACAAACAAATGTAAGCTGTCTATACGCTTAGCTAAATGGCCTGCGGCACTGAATGAGGTGGCGCAGTAGCTGGCCTTTTCGCCTCATAACAGGAAAGTTTGCTGTTTTACTCCCGTTTTTTTCTGTGTGGAGTTTTCATATTCTATCCAGATCCAAATCCACTTCATTATAGAGCACATTTTATAAGCAAAACTGTTTCCAAAGTGCTAAAGACAACATTAAAAACAACAAAAAGTATAGAACAGAGGGTATAAATAAATGCTCAGTTAAACCTTGACGGTCCTAAAACCACTAAAAGCAGTAAAGTAAATTTATTTAGAAGTTCTATTACATTTATTACATTATGTATTTATTTTACTATTTGTTATTGTAATATAATGCGATGTGTGAGCTACTGTGTCCAAGTTATAGTCAATAAAGTTTGTCTAAGTCTGAAGTCAAAGCAAACCCATAAACCCATCCTCCGCAGACAAATAGGAAGTGAGTATGGGGGCGCCTTGGGTTTACACTGACTCCGATTGATTTTACACTGAAAAACTGTCACCGCTATATCTGTAACTGCCATGAACCTTGTGATTTTGTCCTTAAAATGTTCATATTAACCCGCTCCACCCTCCACAGACAAATAGGAAGTGATTATGGGGGCGCCTTGGGCTCCATACACTGACTCCAATTGATTTTACACTGAAAAACTGTCACTTGTGATTTTGTCCTTAAAATCTTCATATTAACCTACTCCACATGATCCTGGTGTTTTTATTTCACTATTTTGTCTGTAAAATACATTTCTCAGCTCCAAATTCTCTCCTATAACTGCTAGCCTTGTGAGTTTCATTTGACTGGAGTCGAACGCTGCAGTTTATTATACACAATTCCATTTTGCACATTTTGTACCATTTCAGGGACTATTAAAATTTCACAAAACTATGAGATATGAATGGCTGAGCTAATTCAACAATCCTATGCATTTCTAAACATGTTTGAAGTGATCTTTACCTTTGGTTCAGTCGGTTTGTACATGATAAGAAACGATATCTGTTTGCAGAGATAGCCAAAGTAACAGCATTTGCCATTTGTGACCATTAAAATTGCAGGTTTGATTCTCCTGTGATTAATTTTCAGCTCTAGAAAGCATGTAAACAAGTATTTTATGGAAGGCAATAACTAACCCATTCTTTCTATCTCCGGTCCACATCGGCCCATAATATTAATGCGTGACTTCAGGGAGGAAAGCTTGAATCGTTTATTCATCTTGTGTCTGAGGATTCTTCTTAAACATCATCTCTGGAGTAAAAACTAACGGATCCCAGCGGCTGCCTGTGGAGTGAACATTTTCCCTTCTACTCCAGTAACATTAGATCTGTTTCTTCTCCAGGGAGGCCAGCCGACCCTCCACTCTGCTTCCCACTGAGGGGAACTCGGGGCTGGCTGTGGGGAGAGAAGAGGAGCCTCTAGCCCTGGGGATGGAGAGTCTGCCCCTGAGGCTGATGCAGCAGGACTGTACCGCTGTCAAAACACTACTGCTCCGACTCAAACGCACACTGCAAGAGGTAGGACCTGTCACTTTTGTTTAAGGTTAAAGGGACCAAATGTAAGATTTTGATTTAAAATTACACATGACTTAACTGTGTCCCCAATAGGGATACACTGATACCACTTTTTTGAAAACTGATATGAGTATAATCATGAGCAAATGGAGTATGCCGGTTTCTTGACATAATCTTACAAATGCCCAAGTAGAAAAATTATCTATTTATCAAATCAGGAAAGGTACACACAACCATGATATTATAGTGTGTTTAATGCAGCTTTGCACACATTTATTTACATTTTACAGAAACAAAACTTAAAACCTCAACAGGGGTAATTTGCATAAACTATAAACACTGATAAAAACACCTTGCTGATGCGCTCAGCTTCTGTCGGCCTAAAGGACACGACTCAGCAGAATATAGGTGTTCTTTCAGTGACAGGGATCTGCTGCTGATGGTGAGTCTGCTCCGTGCATAGATCATGTTGGACGTGGTTCTTGTTAAATGTTTCACGAAAAAAACAAATGATGAAAAACAGAATGATTGGAGTTACCATTTTCAAAGCTGAAATCCAGTCAGCTTAAACCTAAAAGTGCTCTCTCTGATCTGAATGGTCGCTTCCTAAATTCCAGGACCTGCTGTCAGTCATGAATCAGTGCAGCCTCTGCAGCTTAGGAAGGGAATTCTGGAGGCTTTGAACTTTCACATCTGTCCATATACTGAGAATAAGAGAAACTTGTGTTGTCTATCTACAGGTTAAAGCTCTGGCAACTCAGGTCAGGTCATGCTTATAATACCTTTGCCTAAAACACCATGTTTGAAAAATTGACAATGGTTCTTAAAAAAAAAGTAACTTATGAGTCATAAAACCCAAAATATCTGAGGGAGAATTGGTTGATGAACAAAATTTGTTTCAGAAAGGTAAAATATCACACAGTATGTAGTCAAGATGATGGTTGAAACGCAATGACAAATGATTTACTTCTTCACTTTCCCAGCATTTGACAAGAGATGTTGAACTTTTTACTATTCATTGCTCTTTAAATGTGTAACAATATAGCACATACTTCAGAGCATTCATTCATTTATTTGATCCACTACAGTGCTGCCTTGAAATTACATTCACACTAAGTGGACTATTTTATGAAGAATACTGTGGAAAAGTCATATAGCAAATGCAAATACTTCTAATAGTTCTTAACATATGTTTTTTACTGATTCACACATTGCACAATTTGAAGTTATTTTACATTAACATACCAAAGTGGAACATCTCTACAATACTACAAATTCCGAAACCGGACTCAAAAAGCATCCATTAGCGCTCTATTTTCTTATAATCTGCATGAGTGCATGGCCTGCCCAAATATACACACATACGCAAACCCCTACACACACAAGCACGCACACACACACACACGCACATGGACACGCCCAAACACATATACGCACACGTGGACATACACAGGCACCACACACACGCACACACACACGCACACACGCACACACACACTGTCTAAATGTAGCAGAGAGCTCCATTAGTCAGCGCCTCTAAACTCAGATCAAAGCTGGACCTGGATTACAGCTCTGAGTGAGTGTGTGTGGTGTTCCCTTTGTCTTTGCTTTTCATACACTGCAAAACTGAATATAGAAAAGGTAAAATAACTTCAATTCAAAATAGAAGAAAACTGATCCGTTCTTTTGTCCATATGTTAAAGAAACAATTTAAAGCAATACCAATCAACAATCAAACGATTAAAGTACATGCAAAGTATGCACAATTGAAACAATAAACAATACAAATAAAAAAATGCCCTAGATTTTCTTCACTTTTAAGAATGCATGTTTGTCAATAATCATTAAAAATAACCAAGAATTTTTAGCGTCCCACTCTCCCCCAGTTGTGAATCTTGAAGAGGATAAATATGCAAGTATGTGGAATATTCAAGCAATGCAAAGACAAATTTATAGAGACAAACAGATGTCAGACCTCCTACCAGAAAAGCTGCATCGTGAACTTATTAATACTAGTACATTTTTGGACTGTGGAAATACCACCTTCTGGCGAAATTTGCCCTTTCTAGCCTAAACAGGTGACCTAAGTGAATCGTGTAGCTGCAGTGACACACAAACATCACAAACACACACACTCCCAGCGCGTGGCTTGTCCGCAACAGCATGTGCCCTCGAGTACCAGCGTGTATCACAGAGCAGGCTAAACTTTTTAAAACATCCCACCTGCCCATCTGCCTCACATCAGTGCCCCTCCTCGCCTTTTCATGCTCCCTCTCTCCTCCCTGCATACAGCACACATCGGCTCGGTCGCACTGATTAGAAGGGCAAAAACGAAACACAAAGCAAAAACTAATCAAAATGTATGCTACAGTGTTGGCACAGCAGGCCTACAGCCGAGAGCAGCCCTACTGAGATATGCGGACTGAAGTTTGATAAATAAAATGCCAAAAAATATCTGTTTGTCACAATGTGCGTTTGGTTTGGTAAATGTGCAGAGACTGCTAAATACCACTTTAAAATCAGTAAGAGAATGTAACTCAAGTTAGGAATTAAAAACACAAATGCAGGTGCAAAAATCCTCCCCACTTTCTTCACTTTCTTCATTGTTGCATTGTAAGTTATTTTAAAAATGGGTGCAGTACAGTTTTGCAGTAGAGGTGCAGTACAGTTTTCTTGTCTTATTTTATGCCTAAATTAACATTCATTAGATCAAATGGGCATAGATTTATAAAAACATTGATATGCCAAAAAAAGTGTTGAATACTATAAATGCAGAAAATGACAAAGATGGTCTTGATGGGTCGATCCTGTCTCTGTCTTGACTTGGTCTCAATCCTCAGAGGTCTTGGTCTTGTCTCGATCTCTGGACCCTGTGGACTCAGACAGGTCTCGGTCTCGATTAGTGCGGTCGTGACTACAGCACTTGTGCATATACTGGTGAATCGACATTCATTTAGATAGGGCCTGGTCTTATTAACCTGAAATAGATTCCCCATTGCACCCAGTTTGCAAAAAGAAAATGCGCACCCTTCTCACCTTTTTCACCCCTGACCTGTTTTCATGCCTGAGTAATGAAATCCATCAAATGCTTTTCTCTATGGGGATGTTATTGCTTTGTCTGGAATGTTTTATAGCATGACATTAGACCTTTTTATCTTCATGGAGACCAAACCAGGCCAAGTTACATCTCCACAGATCTGACCTGCAGTATGCCTGTCTTTCTAGGTATTTTTGAGCAATAAAACCACCTTTAATTGGATACATGTAAAGTAGATGTAAATGTAAATGACATATCCATGGAAACAGGCAGGTGACGGCCCTCCAACCAAAAAGTTACATAGTGCATCTTTAACTTTTTCCTTCTTTTCTATATAATTCCATACATCTTACTTCATACCATATATTTGATGTCTTCTACACACAATCATAGTAGCAGTAAACATATAGAAAACTACACATATATAAAATCATAGTAGCAGTAAACATATAGAAAAAAAAAACATTGAGTGAGAGGGTGAGTCCAGACTTTTGACTGGCAGCACAATACACAATAGTTTTGAGAGTTTACCCCATTTTAGTAGACCAAGAATTCCTTCAGTCGATTACAGCCCTGGTGGTGTTAGACAGGCAGACAGTGGTAGAAGCATTACCTGAATATGTAATGCAGACAGTCTCTGGGCTTTTTGCTTTGTTTTGTGTCATTAACTTGCAGATTTGGCTCCGTCTGTTCTTCGAGAGCTTGTGATCTATAATGTAGCACGGGCCAACAGGGTGACTCTGCGTGTGTGTCCACTTTGCATTTTATTCCTGTGACCTTCTGCTATTGAGCTGTGCACCCCGGGTCTCTCCCTTTGTTTTCATACATCTGTAATATCAGCATCACAGACACATAACTGCACTCAGGAGGAAGAGAGACAAGAGAGACGGGTCAGGTGGTAATATATGAAAATGCTGAACTATCCGTGGGTTTCAGAATGATGAAAAGTCTGGACTGTTGCCATGACAATTAATGATTCAAAAAGTGTTGTGTACCTGGCAAGCGAAAACCACACGCTTTGCCAAAACTTTATAAAGATGTGCAGGTCAGGAACTGTGTCCTGTCTCTCTGAATTCAGGGCGTGATTGACAGGTGGATTAACCAATCAGAGAGACGTATGCTGTGTTTGGGTTTATGAGTAAAAAAGGAAACAAAAAATAATGCAGAGTATAAAGAAACAGCACACATTTCTACAGAATTAACAGTCAAAGCACTAAACTCTTATTCAACTCAGGTAAAATAAGATATATTTGTTCTGAGTGATATGAGAATTTTTGAGAGGAGATTAGTGCTACAAATTAGCAGCTGTGGTTGGATTTGTTCTGAGTGATATCAGAATTTTTGAGAGGAGATGTAGAGATCATCGTTTGATTCTGTAGTCTTAGAGGAACTTAAAGATGCACTAAGTAACTTTTATGGTGGAGGGCTTATCTCCATATATCACCATGTTGACAAGCAGGTGATGACCTCCACCCTCTACCAGAAAGATTATGTAGTCATAGTTTAGAGGGAAAAAAATCAAACTTTAACGTTGCCATTTTGTAGTTTCTGTAGTTTCTGAAGAGTGGAAGTAAGTTTTTGCAACGCCAAGTCTTTTTTGTTTGTCTTTTCCATGAGCTGGCAAGCTCTTGTTTTAATTGCACATTGGAAGCTGGCAAGCTCTTGTTTTAATTGCACATTTTTCTGTTTTTTAAAATCATACACGTACCGTATTCTTTGTCCGTCTACTGAAGAGTAGCAGTGAACTCCAAGGCCTTTTCTTTGCCTATCTTCTTCTCAGTCTTAAGCTTGCAGTGTTAAATGAAGCATATTTAGACGTGATCTGCAAGCTGGGCCTTGTCTGCTCCAACACTGGTCACAGCGCTGTTCTCCAGAGATGGAAATTCCTGGGCCAGACTTCTTTCTAAAATGAAGCATATTTGGACGTGATCTGCAAGCTGGGCCCTTGTGTGCTCCAACACTGATCACAGCGCTGTTCTCCAGGGATGGAAATTCCTGGGCCAGACTTCTTTCCTCAGGATTTTAGGAGTCCTGGATCTTGGGAGACACCAATTGGGTGTTGACTGCTCCCTGTTGGTATGGGGCAGAGCAGGGCCTCCAGGCTGAAGTCCTCATCGTAGAGGTGGGCATCGTCCTCTGATGTATTGAAGTACCAGGGGGGCTTTGTAGAGATATTTGATGTCCCCATGTTTGTGTGTGTTCACCAGTGCCCTGAGAAGTCATGAGCCAAATTTGGTCTCTTGAGAACTGTAGCTTTAGCTCATGAGTCTGCTCCTCTGGCTTTAACAGTCACTCCTTCCTGTTTCTAAAGCTTCTGTTCTAACTCTCCACGGTAGAAGTTAGAAATCATTTTGTGGTCCCGTAGAAATGATCTTGGGTTCTGCACTTGGCCCGCAGGATGCAAATTTGAGTCCCATGTTTTAAAAGTTACTATGGAAGATGCTGTAGCAGAACGGTTATGACTCTCACCTGCCAGCAAGAAGGTCATGGATTCAACTCCCGATTTGTCAGTTCAAACAGGTGATGCGTCCTCCAGGAAAGTTACACCGCACACCTTTAAACAAAACAATACCCATATAAATAAGTACGTTTTAACTGCTAAGACCTCCTCATTCACTCTGGATTTATTCCCCTCGAGTCATTGCTTCTGTTGGTCACACTAAAACTTTCTTAGCACCAGTGTCCGCGCGTATTAATGATCCCGAACATGGTAATCTCCATTCATCACTGTCAGGATAAGGGATTCAAGCAGAACCGCGCCCGCCTCATTTGTCACCGCTTGCAATACATTCACAGTCTTGGCGGCCATGTTTGTGCTGTATCCACACATACAGAGTTGGCTAACTTGCGTTGCTATCCATCCTCCCTCCTCTGGGCTAGCGCGGTGACTTATATCTTTTTCGCTGGGCCCCAGACACATCACTTTTAGCGGCGTAGCATTGTTGAGTCGTGATTTTGAGCTGTAATTACATATGGTTAAATGTGACTTGTTATTGCGTTTGAGAAAGGCCGATTCGTCTTGCCGTGAGTTTATGTGTCAGCAACTTTTTGGCAAGCAGTTTTACAGTGTCCAATCACACTCATGTTAGGAAGAGTAAATGGGGAATTATGCATGTGTAGAAGTATAGAGGCCATGGCTATATTAACATGCACACCAAAGAGCATATAGTTATCTCATTTCTGGAGTTATCGCATTATCAAAATGACATGCTAACAGTAATCTGGAGCTTTAGAGATGTACACACACCAATAAACCAGGATTACTCACATGTGTCAATGAAAGTAACGACATTGTAACATGGCTTAAAGCTCACAAGGCTCACAAAGCTCAATTATACGTAATATAGGATCTTTTAAAGAACGAAAGAATTATTTCAAATATATTGTACCTTGTATAGCAGTTACTCAAAAAGTCCATACGTTCATTTAGATTTACAGTTAGGCTTAGACTTAGACAAACTTTATTGATCCATGGAGGAAATTACTGGACACAGTAGCTCACACATTACAATGTAACAACAAATAATATAATTGTAATAATAATAAATAATAAAGTAGCAAAAAAGGTAGCAATAGACAGGTGTTAAATAAGGCATAATTATACAAATGTATATGTACAAGTCAAAATAAAATATAGAATCTCGAAATCTCAGCTATATACAAGAGGTCATAGGAAGACAGTGCAACAAATATATGATGATTGACAGGACTTAGGGTTATCTGTTACATAAGGGCGAGTTGCTGCACAGTTGTAGGGAATATTGTATTACATAAGGGTGAGTTGTTGTAGAGTTGTATGAAGTATGGTATGAATGTAGCCCTGTATCTGTTACTGTTTGAGCAGAACTGTAGAAGCCTGTTGGAGAATGAGCTCCTCTGTCCCTCCATAGTCTGGTGCAGTGGGTGAGCAGGAGGCGGTCAGACTGACCATCCAGTCAATTCTACATTCTGTTAGGATCCAAAAGGGTCTGGAAGTGAACCATAGACTCCAAATTTGAGACAATCCAACCACAGCCTCTAATTTGTAACACGTGCCTCTCAAATACTGCTGAAAATCCCATCCCTTTCAGAACAAACCCCCTCTTATGTGGGTTATATGTTGTAAACCTAAGTTTATTTAAGATTTTAATAACAAATCTGATGCAGTGTAGAACTTGTTTTTACACTGTAAAAAAAGTTCTTATGTTCTTATGAAGTATGAATGGGCCTTGCTGGCTTTACTTTTTGAAAAGTTTTGTTTACAAGGAATTTATTTTTATATTTCATACATGTGTTGCTTATTTTATTTATTATTTTTTTTGGTTATTATTTATTATTAATAAACACACAAATAAACAACAATGTTCCCAAACTGTACCAAAAGTTAACTGAACCGTGGTCTCAAAAAAAAAAATATATATATATGTGTGTGTGTGTGTGTGTGTGTGTGTGTGTGTGTGTGTGTGTGTGTGTGTGTGTATATAAAAAC
>JACN01004994.1:0-10468 GCA_000787155.1 Scartelaos histophorus
TCTGTCTCAAACTCAAAATGCTCTTTTCCACCGTGTCATGTTCAGTAAAGAGATTAGAAATTCACTCTGAAACCCACGGAGAGGGACATTAGCAGGTGTCCCAGCAAAAACCCCAGTTCAATACATCTGTCAGAACTGAGACAAATGATAAAACGGAAAATCTGCCATGAGCACCCAGTTTCACCCAAAGTTCACAGCCCCAAACTGTGAGAACGCCGTGCATTCCCGTTCCCTTATAGCAGCTTGTCAGTGAAAAGTCCACATCTCCTGCATAAAGATGATTAAAGAGTGTGCATTTGCCACAGGTATGCACCGACCACTTCAGTCAACGCGCTCCTAGGAATGCATGGGAGCCAACAGCCAGTGTCCAAATAACTACCTTCTCCAATCACCCCTCTACCTCAGGCATCTTCACATATACAACCATGCACAGCGCTTTCCCTCACTGTCTAAACCATGAGCCCTGGGAGGAGTCTGGGAATTAGCAGGAACAAAGGGCTGAATTACGGGTTTGTTTGAATTTCTAAGAACCTGCTTTAGAAATTGAGAAGTGAATTTCATGACGTAGGCTATAACTAAGTACAGACTGTTTTGATTACGAGGAAGCGTTTAGCGTGGACTTGAACCTGCTGACTTTCACAGCCGAGTTCACTGGGATCGCGTTACCTCCAGCACATTCCTATCTCTGCCTTTTTTCTGCTGACAAAAGAGAGGCAGGAATCAGCCCTCAAACTACAGTGTTGCAAAGGTCAATACATACATCTTATTACAGACTTTATGGGGCTTTCTGATATCAAATTTATGGATGTTGAGGTTAGGAGGTCTTAACATGCATACATTTAAAAACACATTAAAACGCAGGTAGGGATGGACAAGATTTTGTGAGACAAAATAGTGCAACAAATGGTTAAAGGAGTTATATTACGCTATTTTATGATCTGTTATGTTTCCTTGAAAAAAAAAAAGCTGGAGTTGTGTTTTGTTTCATGCACACATGCTTAACTCACAATCCCTGCACATTTAAGCAAAGTTCTTCTCTCAAACTGAAAACACTGTTCTACCTTGTGATGTCACATGGTAATACAGGAAGTGCTCCACTGTGTTTTTAAACTCCATATGACTTGAATAGAATCACGTGGATATTCTTAGAGGTAACAGCATTTTAACATGTCTTAAAGCTTACAAGAGTAAATTTTGTTCAATATAAGACCTTTAAGGGCTGGTGATGCAATGTATTCATATTATATTATGTAAAAATGTCTCATTCTTGTTGGCCCAATCTTGTGTCACATCTTGTGGGAAATGTATGCCCCACCCCCACGGCACAACATACTGCAAAGCACCACAAACTGACAAATTTGGGGATTTTAGGTGCTCTGTGGTGCAATCTGGACAAAATATTAAATCTAATTTTGGGATTACATAGAGGCTTTATAACAAGTGATTTAGGGTGACAAGATTGCATTATATGGTCATACATGTATAATCAGTCATTTTTATTGTGCATGATCATTAAGACCTGTGTTTTTATATTCACTACTGCATTGTTCAGCAGACTGTCAATTTAAATACATGTAGATCTATTCAGTCAGTCCGCTTTGCGGATCCGCTGCGTATTACTTCAGTATTCGCTGCTTTAGCTTGGGTCCGGGCTGTGGTTAAGGGCCATGCGCACACGGCAGTCGATGAATATGCACGAGAAATATTACAAGGGCCTAGCATCTGTCAACAAACACCATGCAGACGAGGACTTCCCGGCAGTGTTACTCAGATCAGAGTGGGGACCCTCCCACAAATTTTATTGCAGATTTGCATTAATCTCAGGAACCACCAGATTCATTAAAAAAAAACACAGAATTCCGCAAATCCACGGAAAAAGCTCATGCCTGATTATATGACTCTTGTGAGCTTTAAGCTATGTTGTTGTATGTTTGTGATGAAGACAGAACATTATAATATAGAACATAAAATACGTAACATTGACAAAACTCAAATTGTTTATCAATACAGGCATTATTTTTCTGGCACAATTCTCAACCTTGCTTTGTTTAAATGCAAGGGTTGGTACCCCAGTTTTGTTTTGATTTCAGTAGTTGTTTATTTGTGTGGGAAAATAGTAGGTCAAAGTAGACACTGGTATGTGGAGCAGGGCATAAAGGAGGACAGTGCTTCATTGAAACCTGCTGCACACAAACAGATGACAAAGACACTAGATTAAGAGATTCACACCATTATCATTGAGTAGAATGGAGCTGCAAATTACGTTACATGTTGCCTACTTTTGGTTCACCTACATAAGCGGCTCGCTGTGGTTTGAACTCGAGTGTTTTTTTGTAGATGCACACTGATACAAAGCACTGAACTTCATACAGATAGGGGTTACAAAATGCTGCTAGTCACTTGTCACATTTGATTTGACTTCCTGTTGTATAATCAGTTCCTTTATTTCTGCATGTGTGTCATAGCGCTCTTATTTGTCAGTAAAGTCCCTGAATGGTTTCGATGTTACGTCTTCCAGTAATCAACCTTTGTAGTGCGGTTTCATAATACAATTTTTTTTTTATTTTAGGTTGATACCAATTTCAATACCACAGTGACGGTAAAATACACACATTTTTGGACCATGTCATTGTCAGAACTAATAAAATGTGGTGTTAGTGGATGACTGACTGGAGCACAATTCCTGTCATTGTTTCTTTGAGCAAGACACATCACCCACCTTTCCTTGTATGAATGTGATGAGTATGTGAGTGTTTAGTGGTGCGATTCAGTCAAATTTCAGGGCAGCTGTGGCTACTGAAGTACTTTATGACTACCATGACTGTAAAGAGCAATATAATATAGTGTAAAAGTACTGCTGTAGTTATTTACTATTACTATATGTGGTCTAACACTAGCTGCGATTTCTAAAACTATTCAAGAAAGGTTCAATTTTTATCAGTACCTGCTCAAATGATTATCTTTGTACTGAATTAGTTGTATTGAACTGGGCTTATTTTGCACATTAGTATATTCTTTTAATTTCCCTTTATTCATCAGTGGCAGTAGTAATTTGAAGTTCAATGGACCTGCCCTTGATCAACATCTTTCGTTCTGTCAAATCCGGTGAATTGGGGATGCTGATATTCACGTACAGAGTATTTTTAGCCGATTTCTTGTTACTATAGTGTTGTTATTGTTGTTATCTCTCTCTTCAAGGAGACTGGGTGCACTGGAGCATAAAAACCCAAAGTGACTCAGCATTTTACGTCCAACTTCCTCCTCCTCCTTCTACCCCTTCCTTTCATAAACACTCCATTACCTTCATCCTCTTCGTCTTCATCACGGAACAACTGTGGCTCAGCGTGACCCAGAGCAGATCCTGTCACGAACCAGCCCCCAGCGGAGCAGAAGCTGTGACGTACTGCACCTGCTGATGCCCCATTATCCTCAAATGTGTCACTTTGTGTTTATCAAAGGTACACAACAGTCTCTCCACCCGAGTGTCCACCATCACCATGAGCATAGAGCTTTTTTAATCAAACTAAATGCAGAATTATGATCTTTCTTTCACTATAAGGTAACATTGTACCATGAGAGTAGAGCTTTTTTAATCAAACTAAATGCAGAATTATGATCTTTCTTTCACTATAAGGTAACATTGTCTGTAAAATATGTAAAAATATATTGTAAAGTAGGGCTGGGCAAAAACTAACAAAAAACGCTTGGTTTGTTTTGTGAAAATTGTTTTTAAAGTGATAATAAGTAACTGTCAGGAGGTTTTATGATTCCCTGGAAAAAATATATATACGTTTTATGCCATACTGTGGAAGACTATGACCAAAAGAACAAAATGCATAGCAGGATGGATGTGGAGGATGGAGGATGTGAGTGTTTCTAGATTTTTTAGTGCTATAACAAATCCATAATGGAAAAAAAAAAAAAAAAAAAAAATACCGTATTTTTCGGACTATAAGGAGCATCTAAAATCATTACATTTTCTCAAAAATCAACAGGGGGCCTTATAATCCAGTGGCCTTATGTATGACCTTTGGTTGTGTTTACTAACCTCCAACCGATTTTATGTTGTCCACATTACGGCTAATAACGTATTAGTGGGCGAGTCAGGAGGAGTAATATGTTGGCGACATATAGGGCGACTGTGCAACATACCGGTAGTTCTGCCGTGTGCTGTACAAGGACCCAAAATGCAATTACGATGCAGGTTTCAGGTTTTGTATTTTTGTGTTAAAACTGAACAATGTTGAGAGGGATCCGGGCATGTTTGATGCCCAAATCACCCAACTGTTAAACTTGTATTTTTGTGTTAGCTACAACTGAGAGTTACTGTAAATGACCTGAATAAAGTTTGATTTATCTGACACACGTTTTGTTTCGCTTATTGCGCCTTATAATCCGATGTTCCTTATGTGTGGACAATGACAGAAATTGACATATTATTTGATACTGCGTCTTATAATCCAATGCGCTTTATAGCCCGAAAAATACGGTCAATAAATAAACCCTGTAAGACATAAGACAGAGTAGTCAAGAAAATGAGACACCAATTGTGATTCTGCCACAACAAATGCTCCTGTGTTTTATAACTATTGATTCACATACAGATACAGGACAGATATTTCTTTCCAAATGCATGACCCACACATGCGTCAGTTTAACCTATGATCTTGTTATTTGTACAGTGTTGGAGATGATACATAAAGTGTGAGTGATGTCTTTGTGGTGTGGAACATAGACCTCTTTTAAACCCATTGAAATGTTATGGATATGTTCTGGCCCTCAGGCTGTGTAGATGTGTTTTCCATTTTCTACTGCTGAATGATGCTTGAGAACAGGGACAAACAGCTCTTATTTCAAAAGTACATAAATATATTTTAACATAGAGCCCATTGAAATCTGTACAGTTTCATTTATTTGCTTTACACATGTCTTGTACGCCTCTGTCTAGAATCACGTTTAAAATGGATTTGCCCCTCTGACCATCTCCAGTGACCATAAAGTACAAATATACAAGTATAAGCAACGTGACAACAAATTCAACGAAGGGGAAAATGCCAAAAGAAAGTGTATTCTTGGATAGCATGTGGAGGAGACTACAGTAATGAGAAAGAAAATGTAAGAATAAAAAATTCTCTTAGAACCCATATTAAAAGGGGCACAGTTTAACTTTTTAGATAGAGCTCCCAAATATTCCTTATTTCGTCACATAAAACCTTTATAGAGGCAAGCAGGTGAAGGTTTATTTTATTGTATTTTGTATTTGAAAAGTTAGGTTAATTCCCTATGGTGAAACATTCCAGACATAGGAACAATACTCATTAGAAGTTGAGATTATTGGGGACCACTTTGAAAATAACACCTTAAAGATCCTATATTACACTAAATTGACTCTTATGAGCTTTTATCCATGTTATAATGTTGTTACCTCCTAAAAACTCATACTTGTGTTTCATTCACATGTTTGAGTTTGTTTAACTTGAGTTAGTCTGTCTAAGCTCAAAATGCTCTGTTTCACCTTACGATGTCATGCGGTGGTAGTTTTCAAGTTAAAGCAACCGTTCTGTTATCTAAAAATGCAGGACTTGTGTGTTACAAAATTGTGAATGAAAAAAGAGCACAAGTCCATTCATGTTTGTGATGAGGAAACATTATAACATAGATCAGATAATAGTGTACCGTATTTTTCAGACTATAAGGCGCATCTAAAATCATTACATTTTCTCAAAAATCAACAGTGGCCTTATAATCCAGTGGCCTTATGTATGACCTTTGGTTGTGTTTAATAACCTCCAACCGATTTTATGTTGTAACATTACGGCTAATAACGTATTACTGGGCGAGTCAGGAGGAGTAATATGTTGGCCACATATAGGGCGACTGTGCAACATACCGGTAGTTCTGCCGTGTGCTGTACAAGGACCCAAAATGCCACGATTATCATGCAGATTTCAGGTTTTGTATTTTAGTGTTAAAACAGAACAATGTTGAGAGGGATCCGGGCATGTTTGATGCCCAAATCACCCAACTGTTAAACTTGTATTTTTGTGTTAGCTACAACTGAGAGTTATTGTAAATTACCTGAATAAAGTTCAATTTATCCGTTTTGTTTCTCTTATTGCACCTTATAATCTGATGCGCCTTATGTGTGGACAATGACACAACTGACATATTATTTTATACTGCGCCTTATAATCCGGTGCACTTTATAGCCCGAAAAATACGGTAATAGAGAGCATTAATAAAGCATGAACAAAAACTTTCAAATTCATTATGAACAAAAAAGTATAATTCAGTCTTAGTAACTACTTAATTAAGGGGTTAAGGAGTTAAAAGAATCATTCTCTGTAAACCTTTTGTATTGCCTTCCTCAAGTCTCTCTGATAATTCATGGCTTCGTACTTCCTTGTCTTTCCCTCCCATACTTCTTAGCCCCATCCTCTTTGTTGTTTACCTGGAGCGCAGTAGCAGCAGCGCTTGTTGTCACAGTGATCGTGTTACATCTAGGACAGCCAGTTCTGGGAATGGAGGGGGGGGCAAGGGACTCCTGATAATAAGCCTCCATTGTTCCCAAAAGGCCCTCTCATCTCACCCGCGGTGTATACAGCAGTGTGTACGCACCACTTTCCCACAACAGAAACACACAGGATCACAACTGATACTAGAAGCACACACCGTAAACATGAGACAATACTCTGCTCTCAGCGGTTACGTAAACAAGGTGATGGTGGCAGATTATCATTTCATAGCAGTTATTAAAGTTTCTTTTTTACATATATTGAACTATC
Organism: Scartelaos histophorus; assembly: GCA_000787155.1. Classification (NCBI taxonomy): domain Eukaryota; kingdom Metazoa; phylum Chordata; class Actinopteri; order Gobiiformes; family Gobiidae; genus Scartelaos; species Scartelaos histophorus. The sequence continues at coordinate 6,786 of JACN01004994.1, forward strand.
TAATTTCTACAAGTGTTTAAAATGTGAAGATAGTAAAGAAAACTATGTTGTATACATATATTCTATGTTAGTTCAGGTACTTTCTGGCTTTGCTCCTCCTTTCAGATACTTTTCTTTGTGCCTTACTGAGCTGGGAAAATCTGCTTTTTCCTTCTCAGTACCATAGTCTTGGAATCATTTACAGAAAATTGAAATCTATGGTGTTACTTGAAGTTTAAAGGTCCTATATTATGCTAATTGTGAGGTTTAAGACATGTTAGAATGTTGTTCCCTCATCAAAAACATAACTCAGGTTGTGTTTTGATTCATTCACACATGAGTAATGAGTAATGAGTAATGCTTTATTATTGACTCTCCAGAGTCAAAATGCTCTGTTTCTCCCAGTAGAGATTGTTAATTCCAGGGCTGAAATCATCCAAATGATTCTGGCGAAGGTGTACAGAGTTTAAGAACAAATCACAATTTGGTGTTGTTACTGTTTTCTGTTTGAGAGAAGAACTCCTAAACATGTGTGAATGAAACGGGAATATTTGTGATGAAATTTGAGCCCTTTTAAAAATGCAAAAAGTGTAGTGACAAATGTGCATGCCTTTCTTGAGAGATGAAGATGGTTTTATAATGTCATTTTTGTGATTTTACTGTTTTAGATGGTGTTGGCTACTACCTTGGTTAGGTCTCTCTTGAAATCTGATTCTGAAACTCAGTGGGATCTCCAGGTGAAAGGCAAAATAAAATACTTTTTTTTTTTTTTAATTTGTAAATTTTAGTTTCAAACCATTTAGTTTTTGATTAGAGATATTTGTCTGAAAAGAAAAAGTATTTGAACTGAAAAAGAAAGACAGTTCAATGGCAGAGTAAGACCTGAGAATGTTTTTACTGCTGGAGTAGGCCTTGGATATTTGAGAAGAGCATGAAGGTTTTAAAACATTCCCAGTTCTCAATATTAACTACAATTCACTATTTGTTAAAGATGTACTATGTAACCTTTTGGTGGGTGGTCCATCACCTGCTTGTTTCAGTGGATATGCTGTGGCTCTGTCTGAAATGTTCCATAGTATGACATTAAACAGCTCTACCTTACATTTATTCAATTACTGCAGTTTTACAGTGACAACAGTTTCATAGGTCACAGGCATTGTGACCTCAGGCATCCATATAGTGGAATACCAGACAAAGCAATAACATTTTCATGAAGAAAAGCATTTGATGCAGTTACACCTTTAACAGTTTTATTGCTTACAGTTTGTATTCTATTATCAATAAATATACAATAAGTTCTTTAAAGCTACCATGTGGAATTTGTTTGGCTGACCTGGCCTTGTTGTATTCTCACATATCACCACTAGAGCTACATTATTGCTGTGACAGCAATGACAGGTGAGGCACTGACTCCTCAAGAGTCAGATTTACAATTGTAAATAGGCTGGGGAGATTTTTCGATTTTGATTTTATGCGCGATTAAAATAAATACGATAATAAATTAGACACGTTCGATAAGCCTTCGATGAGCTGACGCCTTCAAAAAAAAAAAAAAATCACCAACGTTTTTCACTGGCACTAATAGCCAATCATGACTAAACGGTGACGCACGCAGCCAATCAGAGAAAGCCACGTCACGTTAGGTTGTGCGTGCACATACACACGCGTGTAGTCAGCCCCGAGGTCCCCATTTTTGGGGACTTGCGCCCCCTATGTGTGTTCGTACGTCTGTATTTGTCTCATGCTAAATGCTACAATATCATGCTATTCACCGCTGGAATTAGCAGAAGCTCGGCTAACAATGTGTCCACTTCATTTTCACCACAGCTCTACACATCTCAAACAGCAGCGCTCTAAATCCACACATATCAAAATACAACTGTCCCACAATATTACAACAAAGAAACGCGAGGTTCCAAACAACCCAAACAAGCCAAATATGTACAGAAAGCTCCTCCACGGTGAATACAACGATACCAGCCGCTTGATTCTAGCTCTAACTATGACCCAGCAAGCCGCGAAGAAACACAGAAAAAAGTAGCAGTCAAATCCAGCCAAAGTGAATTTTTCTGTCTTACCTTTGCCTTCTTCTCTTCTGAAATAAATCCCATGTGCGTAAAACTCCATTCTGTGGGTAATCCAGCTCTAAACTAGCGAGAAAAACAAGGGCTGTGGCGGCGACTTTAGATTGTCTCTGTTGAAGCAGCAGCACAAAGCACCTGCCAGTTTGCGTGCGCCCCCTTGAGTTGAGGCGGAGTACTGCCTGCCTCACCTGCTGACTTTTCTCTGCACTTTATTGTGCGATCAGCAGGAATAGTTATCTCACACACACATAAAAGACATTACATAGACTGCAGAAAGTTGTGGTGTATAACGAATATTTCTGTAAAGTTCATACTGGCTGCTGAAGAAGACCTGAATAAGATGAAGGGAGGGAGCAACAGGTTTCACACCTTCATCTACTGTAAAAGAAAAATCAGACAAATGGCTTTAAATTACATATAATTGACATTGATTCACAGCGCTTTGCTCAACCCAAACAAACACCAAAATGACCAACCCTGTTAAACCCTGCCCCCAACCTGCTTATTAAAGAGGAGACACACAAGTGGATTTTTTAGTTACAGACTCATGCCTGCGGTTGGACCTTTTTAACCCTAACATTTAATTATGTTGCAAAAGACAACAGAGACAACAAAACTACATACTGCATGAGAGGTTTTACATTGATTTGGGGAAATTATAATGGTTACAGTACATCATTGGTGAGATTTTGATATTATTTCAAAAGAGGAAATAGTGAGCTAGATTTGTCCATTCGGTTTCCACTATATGTAAGATTTACCCTACAACCTCTCAATCAAACTTCTGTCTTGGAGTATGCTGTTTTTTTCTTCAAGATAATGTTTTTGTTTCTTTCTTTATGTGTCTGAAAAATAAAATGTTAAGAGTCCAATGTGCCAAATGACTGAATGAAAGATAGACCACACAGGCAGGACAGAGACAAATGATGACGCCGTCTCTTCTTTTGCAGCCCAGAAACAGTTCCCTCTAGATCTTTCTTCTTCTGCAGTCCTCCAAAGGCAGACGTGACGTGGACAGAGCTTTATTGGAGCCAGCGAGTGCAATGCTGTAAACCTGCAGTGAGAGCTGACAGGCTGAACTGGGTCAGAGCCAGTGTCACAACGGCAAAGGGAGAAAATGTGAACGCTGATTATGACCTAGATTTCTGCCTCTTGTAAGCGCCCTGTTTAAGTTATATGGTGCTTGACACAGAAGCATGTTTTGGACAGAGCATCCAGAGTGAAAATGAGTGAAAAGACATAATAACTGTTTCACAAGAGCAAGAGAAGTTTGGTTCTGTTAAAAATATAAGCAATAGATTTTCATTTTTGACAGAAAAAGCACAAAATGAAATAAATGACACACCCGTGGATCATTTTGTTATAATTTGCACATTTTCATCATTTGTACCGACATTTGTATAAAAATGACTACGCACCACTGCTGAATCCTACATGTATCACCGATTGAGAAAATAAAATTGGAGAACTGAGTAAGTAGAGAGCAGTGGGCGTATGCCAGTGGCTATGAAAACATGTAATGACTGGCAAAATGGCATCTTGAAAATAAATAATTATAGATGCTCAAACTTGCATGAAAATGGTGAAGGGAAACAACTACCGTATTTTTCGGGCTTTAAA
>JACN01094633.1:0-15387 GCA_000787155.1 Scartelaos histophorus
AAAAAGTTTGGACACCCCTGTTCTAGACTATATAGACCGTGTATATAAATGGAGATAGTTTCCAAATATGAAGTGTTCATGTTCATCCGGCTCCTTTGAGAAATTCTGTTCGTATTAACCCGCTCCACATGATCCTACTGCTTTGATTTTGTGATTACACCATTTTTTCCATTAAAAAATTCCAATTCCTAATATGGACCCTGCTCCAAATTTGCTCCAGTTCTGATCTTCAGCTCCAACTCATAAAACACAAAGGTTCTTAGGCTACATATGGAAAAAAACAACACAGCAGATACCGTCATGACCCAAACACACGACCTATCGATATGTGGCGATCGATGAAGAGTGCGTTTAGCTAAAAAAAGGTGAAAGTGAATGAGCGGCGCACAAACGTGAGCGTGTATCCGGTGCCACGGGGCTGCGGCGCTCTTCCTGTGTGGTCCTGCGCTCTTTCTGCTGTCACTGCAGAAATACGGCACCTTCATTACCTCCCTGCGCTGTGATAAATTTAGAAAATGAGATCTTATTTCATGCCGGTCGATTATCCACACACACACACACACACACACACACGCACACACACACACACACACACACGGGGAGGGGAGGAGGAGCTGCAGGTTCATGCTCTGTAATAACGGCCGTGGTGACAGTTGTTGGGGACGAGGGAGGAACAGCGAGGGCAGGAGCTGGAGCTTTGGGAGCTTTAGGAACGTGTGTGTCGGGAAAACAACGAGAAATGCAGGATTTTACCGTGAGAGAAAATGGGAATTTGGTAACATCATGACATCACAAGGTGCCACGGAGCATTTTGAGCTCTGGAGATGCCGACAGACTCATAAAAGATTCATAAAAGTTTGCGGATGGAAAAAAAAACACAACTCTAAGTCCATTTTAAGAGTCAAACTTTAAAGCGATGCACCGTGTGTGTAACTTTAAATGTAAGATGTGTTTACTGCAGTTTTCATTATCTCATTTCTGGAGTTATCAGATTATCCAAATGCAATAAACAGCTCCGTCTGATGTGTGTAATGTGATTTCTTTCTTATTGTTCACACCCACACCTGTTCACACCAAACTAATACGACCTGTAAAAAATAAAAAAGAAGAGTTATTGCAAAATTCATTGTACTTTTTCTTCCACATACAAAAGCTACTCTAAAAAAAACACATGTTACCGGGGAGGCGTGGAAAGACTAAACTCAGATCTAATGGGTTATTTGATTGTGAAGTAGAACATGAGCTCCTCACCAGCAGAACACACAGAACATCACTGTGAGATTCAGGATCAGTTTTAAAGTTCTTTTACTGGTTTTTAAATGTCTTCATGGTCTTGGACCTTCTGATCTTTCTGAACTGCTCTTACCCTCTGAACCCTCCTGGACCCTGAGCTCCTCCTGCAGCTCCTGGTCACTCCCAAAGTCCAAACACACAGAGACGTGTGTCCAGCACTCGGTCCTCGTCTATGGAACATCTGAGGAGCTCAGGGCCAAAGAACGTTCATGTTTTTAAGAGCAGCTCAAGACCCATGTGTTTAGCTTTTGATTGATTTGATTATGTTTATTTGACCATATTTTACTATATTTATTTATTTTAGACACTTTTAGTTTCAGTTCATGTTCCTTCATCACTGTTAGGACTTACAGTGTTTCCTCTGTAGGAGCCTCCACACCAGGAGCAGTGGAGCTGCAGCTGCAGGGGTCTGTCCCGTGGGCTCCTGGTGGGTGGATGGAGCTTGGGCCTCATCTCTCCCCTGGACCCTGTGGTGGTTCCTGGTGGTGGTGGACGACTCTCTGCTCCTGGTGTAGATGCTCCTGGTGTAGATGCTCCTGGTGTAGATGCTCCTGGTGTAGGTGCTCCTGGTGTAGATGCTCCTGGTGTAGATGCTCCTGGTGTAGATGTTCCTGGTGCAGATGCTCCTGGTGCAGATGTTCCTGGTGTAGATGTTCCTGGTGTAGATGTTCCTGGTGCAGAGTGTATTGAGTTCAAAAATAAAATACAGGAGAACAACTTGTTTTACCATATGACATCACAAGGTGGGACAGAGTGTTTTCTGCTCAGGGGAAGAACTCGGTTAGCATTAGACATTAAACATTAAACATAATGGAGCAGTACGGGCCTTTTAACTACTGCACTACTTAAAAAAACTAGAAAAAAAAAGCGTCCTAAACATATTAATTGTTTTTTGTTACTCCAAGAGCTGCAGCTAAATCCATGCTCATTAAACCACTAATCAATGATCATGTTTATTGATCTCGGGCCCTAAGGAACATCAGGTCAGGAGGGACGCTCGATGTGACGCGCCCAGATCAATACACTCACACTAATTGGCGTGCGGCTCTGCAAACCGACCGGCCAGAACGGAGCGGTCAGAGGTGAAGTCCACCGTCCAGGGAGCGTCCAGATCGGGGACGAGAACCCGAGTCTTTACCCGTCTCCTTCACCTTTGACCCCGGCCGAATCTGCCGACTTCGGCAATTTCATAATTTAATGCCATTTAAAAGTGTGCTTCAATATTCTAGTAAAAAGATGATGAAAAGAAACGATGATGAAATGATTTAGTGTAAGAAGGTGATTCATTAATGGGGAGAAAAGAGAGAAAAAAGAGGAAATTTAATTAGAAATGGGCCAAAATGTAAATGGAGGGAGGCCCCGGTGTGATTTATGCTGCTTTACCGTCATATTTTTGTTTTATTTAATTAATTTTATGGGTGTGTGTCTTGGGTGGAAAGGGCGGGTAGTTTTTCTTAGTTTTTGTTAATTATTCTATTTCGTTAAATTGTCTTTAATAAGAGACGTGTATAAATCAATGCACTGACCAATCGCTTCACAGTTTACGGGCGGTGCGTTCACGGGCAAAGGGAAAACACAGATGAATCACTGGGGTAAAAGAGAGGCAGCTGTCAGTGAAGAGGAGAACGAGCGGCTATGAAAAATGATTATAATAAAAACGTCAAGTCCGGCGGCGAGCGCATCAAAATGTCCGACAGCAGCAGCAGCAACAGCAACAATCGTCTCCCTCACACAATCAAACTGTTGTCACGGCGATAACACAAGATTCATAATAGACGCTAATTGTTCGGAAATCTTGTCAAAGACAGAAGAGTCGGTTGATTCCCGAAGTTTGTTCCAGTTGGATTTGAACAAAACAATGGACTTGAGGAGACAGCAGTGCACAGAATGGAAGCCAAAATGTAGTTAATAAAAGTGAACCGTGCCTTGAATGTTCCACAGTCTGGCATTAAAACAAGAAGGCCCCAGTTTCAGGTCAGATCTGTGGCTTTGCAAAACCATCACACACAAAAAGTTGCAGTTATAATGAACAAAACACTGGTCTCGTTTCACTGTGGCTGTTTCACTGCAGAACTTCATGTCTGACTAAAGTCCTGCCAATTAAAATGAGCTGATTAAAAAGCAGAAACTAAAACAGATCTTTATGTTTCTGACCCAAAGTGCACTCACAAGACTAAAAAGGACTAGGAAACTTAGAAAGAAGTGGTGTTTATATAAAGAAAAATACAGAATCTAAACAGTCGTCCAATATAAATCCTTCTAATCTATAATCCTAATAATTTGGTTGAGTAAAATGCAGCTGATTCATCAACTAAACGACGGCAGGACTCCAGCCCGACTGAACACTGCAGAATTAGAATTGTTGCTGAACAATGACTGAAGCATCTTTAAACTTTAAACGGCGCCGTTTCCATCTTTATGGGGCCGTGACGGGAGCGAGTTGATTCCAGATTATTCTAAGAGTTTTTAAATGTTTAAAAGGATAACAGATGCTGTTAATAAGCCTTTCCCATCTCCAGATTATGTGTCTGCAGTGTCAGAAATGAAAGGTTTGTTTTGGCTCTCACAAACACTGAAGCAGACTCACAGAGCGGCGTGTGCTCCCCCCTCAGTCACACTCCAGGAGATTCTTCTTCCAACATGTTTCTGTCTCGCTGCAATGAACACTAAGTGATATAAAAGAGCCCAACACACTGACACCAGGGCGTGCACCATTCTTCACCATTATTCACTATTACACACTGCAGGCTGCAGTGGCTCCTGGGGGCCGAGGGGCCGTAACAGAGACGAGTGATGACCGCACTGACAGGTGGGTCCTCGTTTCTCCTGACGAGCTGCAGATCAGTGGCTGTCTGCAAAAACAAATACAAATCAAATCTCTCTATTTCATTCAAATAATAGCAGCTTTAGCAGAGATGATAAAAGCGTGCGTGTGTGTGCACACGCCGCACTGCCGCTAATCCTCTTATACCTGACTGCGGTTTGCATCCAGGATTACCTGCTTTTTGCTGTCTGCCGGCATGTTAAGTGATCAACAGCTTAGGAGTCAAATTAACCAGACGTTCAACCGAATGGCACTCAAATTAATATATTCAACTGATGAACAGCAAATAGATTATTTACACAGGAGTCAAGGACTACATGGGCGGCCTGGGCGCAACACTTAAATGATATTGTTTCGTATTGAGACGAAAGAACCAGAAAAAATACAGATTCTTTTAATGCTCACATTTTTATAAGGCGCTTTTCCACCTTCCAGGCACTCAAGCCATTTTATATTCACGCACACATTCATACACCAGTGCACACAGACACTGGGAGATGGGGCTTGCTCAAGGTGCGAGCTGGAGTCGTACTGCCAACCACTGAATCTGTGGACAAATCCTCCATCAACTGAGCTACTGTTGCCCTCAGTTTAAAAAATAAAATAAAATACTGACTGAAAATAGCTCCTGTCCACGTCTCAGATTAGTGTGAGTGAAACAAACTTTAAAAATGTATCTCTGAAGACGAGCAGGCGGATTTGCAGGACTTTTGTGTAAAGCTGCTCCTGCGAGTTGGAGTGAGTGACAGTGACAGAATGAAGCTTGAACATATCTCAGTGGACTCCAGATTGGTCACTGATAGAACAGACGGTGTGCGGCGGACTGTGAGGAGTCAAGTAAGGAACCATTCAGCTGTTCATTCATGGTGTGTCAAAACCAGTACCTGATCACCACATGGCTCAGGTCTATATGCTGCTGCAGCTCAGACAAGCTGCTTTAATAAGTTACACTTTGTCTTATTTGTACTTTTATTTTCACTCTCACAGATAAGTCCCTGAGCTTGTTGCTGCTTAAAGATAGAGATCGACCAATAGTTTTTTTCTTTTCAGCAGCTGATGCCAATACTGATTATATAAAAGAGAAACAGATGAACTCTGATCATGTTTTTGGGCCAATATGTAGGGCAGATTTATGTAATTTTCCCCAATTTATCACATTTGTGTGTTTTGCTACAAACTAGAACAAAGGAGTCAGATTTTTGCAGCCCCTTTTTTGTGTTAAAGCTTTATCCACATATTCTTTATGCTGTTTGGACAACAAAAAAAGCTATTTTTTATTTAATCAAACATCTTTGTAATCCCTGTGATGGCTGGTTATGCATTTTCATGGTGTTTGAAGCGTCCATCGTCTCTGCTGTTTGCATCCGGAAAACCAGCCTGGAAATATGACAGACATGATCTGAAGAGAGTTCCCCTGGGAAATCCTGCCTCTTTTTTGATACTTGGCAACATTCTGTTTTTTATATGAGTATACTGGTCTGTTTAAAGAAAACACAAGAAAAGCAGAAAAAAAAACAAACATAAAAACAGCTTTTTGGTTTCTCTGGGCTTTATCTGCCTCTGTGCTGCTGATACACTAAAAAGTGAAAAACTGTTTATCTCCAGGGTTCTGTGGACACGGTTTTGTTTTGTCTAGATTGTGGTGTGTAGATATATGGAATAACACGCATTCTTACACTGGGCTTTTCACTTCACAGACCGGACCTCAGACTTTCCGGTGGTAATCTGGGCTCCATGTAAAGCAGAAACATCTTCAGTGAAGTAATGAGGTAATGGCCGCTCCACCAGAAAACTCACATGTAAAGCAACTGGAGTTTGGACCATTCTAAAATCGCTTTAAATTACCTTTTATTCAAAATTCCGTGTAAGCATTTGATTTAAAGTACATTTCTACATGCTCAGAATAGCTTTTTACGAATCACCCCCATAATAGGCAAGTTCTTCTGCTGCACAGGGATATTTGGCCCCTCCAACCAACAACACTCAGACAAAGACACGTCCATGTAGAGCACATGTGTCAAACTCAGGCCCGGGGGCCAAATGTGGCCCACAGTGTAATTATAATTGGCCTGCGAGATCATATCAAATGTGCTTTAGTGCTGGCCCGCGGTATAGGCTGTGCCGCTAATACTACTTAAATATATCTGTTTCTTATGCACTTTACTGCAAGACATGGTCTGTCAGTAGTTGAAATGTTGGATTTTTATTGAATGACATTATTTTTTTTGGCTCTTTTGTTGTTGGATTTGAACTTGAAAGGATACAGGGAGAGACATACTTTATTTATTTAAATAGGAAATAAATACCACTGATCTGTCTTTTATTTCAAATTAAATTTCTCATGTGTTTGTAATATCAAGCTTTGGTTGTTCCAGATTCTGTGTTTAATCAAAACTAAAGTTTGTTTCCATATGAAAAGCTTAAACATTACATATCAGTTGCAGTTAATTTTTCAATAAATATTGAGTTTGGCTCGTGACTTTACTTCACTGCTTAATTTTGGCCCATTGTGAATTTGAGTTTGACACCCCTGATGTAGAGGCTAGAAAAGTAAAGTGTCCAGAATGCACAGACTGGAGCTGGGATTGAACCTCTGACTTCAGTGGCGTCCGAGTATTTCATTTCTCATAACACAATAACACATATAAAGTTTCAATTATACACTATATGAGGCTTGATTTGAATGCACATCACACTTAGGCCAGTAATTATACTGATCTCTGTGATAATTTTGTATGTTTATTAACACAACTTACATCGAGAAAGAACATTTTGGTAAAGAGCTGTGCCTGGATGTGGAGGCTGTGCATTCAGCTCTTGTCAGGAAGAATCAGACCTTGGTGCTGTGCTTTCAAAGGCTTTTGTGTTGTAGTTCACAAAGAAAGGTTACAAAGGGGACAGAGGCACGAACAAAGGTTATGTATTTATAATCCCAGCTGCCGACTTTTCAGACTTTTGCTTCTTGTCCACCTCGAGCTCAACATAAAACTGTTTTAGTCGCTTTTCTTCCTGTAAGCTCCAGATGTGTGGGGCAGTAACCTTAGGCTTGAGCAAAAATGGGAGCACTAACCCGTATCTGTCTCTACAAGGCCCTGAAACCTCGGCGAGAAAAGACGGTAACACTTCATTTTCACCTCGCAGCGGGCGGCCGCGGCTCAGCCAATCAGAGCGGGTCTCTCTGGGAGTGTGCGGCGTTCGATGTGCGACTTCATACGTGATCAAACATGTCGCAGATGTGCTGCCTCTGCTCATCTGCCATTTCAGAACCACATCCAACCCACTCACCATCAGCCATTCTCCTCAAACCATTTAAAGCTGCACTGTGTGACTTTTCTGACTGCCAATGGAGATGTTATTGCTTTGCCTGGAATGTTTCACAGTGTGGCATTAAAGCTAAAGTCATGATACAGGCCAGATCTGTGGAGAGGCCACCCCAATCACAGTCATAATGCCTGTTTTTTGACCTATAAAACCAAATGTAATCTAATAAATGTAAAGTCATAGTGTGGAACATTCCAGTCAGACCAAAATATATCCATAGAAACAAGCAGAAGCGAGACAGATGACTCCAGCTGCGTAATGATTATGAAAATATATTTTTACGAGATTAAAGTCGAGTTTCTATCTGACACTGTGAACTCAAACGCTGCAAATCAAAGATGAAAATGCACATACGAAATGATAAAAAATGCTTGTTTATAAGTCCATATGCATGAATAATAAAAACATGATAAAATGAGAAAGCATGAGTCAACTAACCCTGAATCTGAGCTGTTTGTCAGTCTGTTATTTGTCTATTTGCAAGACAACACAGTGATGAAGCAGAAGCCATTTTTTATTCATAACTTTTGTGGATTTGGAAACCTGATTTGGATTATACATGGTTAGATCCAAGGACCAGGAGCAGGAAACAAGAGACACATGATTAGTTTTGCACGTCTTTCCAACAGGGACCTGCTAAAACTCTGCCCATTTAAAAGATTGAAAAGATTTCCCTCTTTATAGCAGCGAAACTGACGCTTTGCACTTGACTGCAAACAAAATGTGTGTGACCAGAAAGTGCAAAGTGTGAAATACAGTTCAGATTTAACCAAGTATAAAGTATGTCCACACACGGCCCCAAATGATCCTGGGTTTACAACGACATCATTTGTCATTTGCAGCTATTTTAGCTTTGCAAGTTTGGTCGTGTTTAACTTTTTGGGTCTTTGTGCTCCTTTTCTTTATCCTTGAATGGTCCTTTTCAGTAAATGTCCCTGATGTGTTCCAACATTTGTCTGATCTCCCCTGACTCGGTGCCTTTAACATTTGTGGAGCCGAGCTGTGTGCAGAGCTACAGAGAAAGGCCGTGTCACAGAGGACAGGAGGCTGCTGTTGTGCCTGTATTTAGAGGCTGTCAGTGCATAGATCAGCACATCCCCACAGGCTTTCAAGTGCGACTGCGGCTTTTGGACTTAACTTTATGTGACAAAGATAATCCACGGTGGTCATTTTTCTAGTTCTTCACCAAAGTAACTGAACAATTTAAATGGTTTCACTTATTAATTCACAAAATACAGATGTAAGATGTAAGTAAGACATTTAGTAAACTGAGAGAGCTGAGAACGGACATCACAGTGCATCACAACTCACTACACTAAGCACGGCGATTATATTACATATCATCAGCTAATGCGCTCGGTTTGAACGGTGACAAATTCTGAATCATCTGCTGTGATATCACGACCTTTAATGGGGTTTGCTGTCAGCTCCTGCTCCTCCCGTCTGAAGACTAAAGCTCCGAGTGGCTCTTCTGTGGAGAGTTCACAGAAGCCACAATTACAGGGTAAAAAGCATTCGAAATAAATAAACAAATACGATCTAGTCAAAACCCCGTTGCAATCTGATCAGACGAGCCGCAGAGACAACCCGGCTGAACACAGAAAATTGTCTTTGAAGGGCCAATTACAAGACAATTTATTGGTGCTTGAGAGAAAGAGGATTCATTTGCTCAAGCCTTGTACAGTATGAGCAGCACTCGAGCTGTCAGAGCATCCACACATGAGCAGACACCAAAACTCTCCTAATGAGGAAGTGAAGCGGTGCTCACTTCGCCCACTAATCAAATAAGTATGCAAATATGGACAGCACAACAGTTCACAACAAACACCGAGGCTGACATTTAGTCCAAGCTGTGCCCCAGATGCTCCACCGTGAGGCTCTTTTTACCTGTACAGAGTCATTACACTGATGACGGCCAAAACATGGACCACAGAATTATAGAGTAACTGAAGTGTGGAAAATGGACTTCATGAGCAGTTATGGACTTTTAGTAGAAGAGGTGGACAGTACATAAAAGGTTATTTTAGACCATTTACTTATATATTTGTATTTATTTGTATGTACGTGTCAAACTTTTAGCAATAAGTCTTAAGTTGGCGACATCCTTAAGAACGTTAAGTAGAACAATTACCGTATTTTCTGGAGTATAAGTCGCACCAGCCAAAAAATCCATAATAAAGAAGAAAAAACATATATATATGTCACACTGGAGTATAAGGGGGGATTTATCTGATAAAATCCAAGACCAAGAACAGACATTTCACCTTGAAATGCAATTTAAAATAACAGATTAAAGAAGAACAGTGTGAACAGGTGTGCGTATGCTAACGTATGCTAACATAACACATTCAGCTGCACGACGCACAGACAACGAACTGTCACAAGTGTCTGGTATGTTCATGTAGCAAATTAACAATTATTCAATTATACATCATAAAGAACATGCTAACAAGTTTACCAAAGCATCAATATTACTCCAAATCACTAAATCCACTGAAAATAACAAACAAACGTGTGAATAATTTCACATATGAGTCGCTCTGGAGTATAAGTCGCACCCCTGGACAAACTATGCAAAAAAGGGCGACTTATACTCCGAAAAATATGATAATTTCTATATGTAATATTAAGAGTCAGGACAAACTATGCAAAAAAGGGCGACTTATACTCCGAAAAATATGATAATTTCTATATGTAATATTAAGAGTCACCACTCAAAGTTTATCTTGTCCACACAGACAAATGTCTCCTGCTGCAGAAAGACACAGCAAGAGACTAAAGTGAATGTAGAAGGTCTCCAAGCCTCCAAGTCCAAGTGAAATCCTAACCAACAGTGATCTACGGCTAAACAGATCTTACACCAGGACCAGGCATTGTCACATAAAGTTACATATCTGGTGCATGTCATGAATAAAAATCAATTTACAAGCTGTTAGTCTGTGGTTACTCAACACAGAATCATCGTCAATACGTTCTGTCCTCTCCTGTCGTGAGGATGACAGCTCCTGCCACGCTTCATGATTCAACCCCGACCTTTTCCACATGCTAATAACCGCTTCAGCCATAAGCTGTTTTACATATTCTAATAACACCAATTATAAAATGACATACAACACTCTCATTGTCATAATCCACTCAAATGTTCGTCCAAACCAACTTCTGTATTCTTCTACTGAAGGGGAAAACTACAGATACATATGGCCGGGCACACTTCACAGCAAGAAGGTTGTGGGTTCAATCCTCATGTGGCCCAAGCCTTTCCCTGTGGAGTTTGCATGTTCCTCCTGTGTCTGGGAGGTTTCCTCTGGACACTCCAGTTTCCTCCATCACACAATAAGTAAAATCCTCCAGTGAAGATAAACCTGACCAAGCCTACACAAGGTCATGGAGATGGGTCATTGAGCAACGCACTGACGCCCCATCAGCTGTGAAGGACGGGGCATCTGCAAAGGACAAACTTCCCATAGAGACAATAAATTCATCTTAACCTTAAAAAGCAATTGATCAGAGTATTTGGTGCTGAGACAATCCACATTTTTGACAACATTTCATAAATATAATGAGAAATAAGTTACAAAATGACTAAAAGGTTGTGCAGTTTCTTTCTTTCTTTCTGTAATCAGGTCTATAGGAGCAGTAATGGCTGAAATCGCAGAAATATAACGATATCTCCAACATACTGATTAATGAGCAATTCATTCTGCTTCATGATTACATGCAAATTTATGCATACCCGCAAAACATGGATTACTATGCGTCCACACATACAGGGGGACAAGTTCAATTTATAAGAACAGTATCTACGTCATGTGTCGTGTGCAATCTAATTAAAATACCATTGGAGAACATTATCCTAAACAGATGCAAATGCTAAGATGGAGTGGCACATTTAGCATTAGATCTTATTTTTCATTTCTTGTACAAGGGATAATGATTTTGTAGAGTCTGCCGCAAACGGGGACTCTGTCTTTCTATCAATAGCGGCTCCTCATCTAAACTCCCACCTCTTATTAGATTTCACCCATAAATAATTGATGACTTTGCATCATCCACCCCCCTCCCGCGCCTCTTCCTCGCCGTCACACCCTCTCAGTCAGCGGCACAGAGGACGCTCAAGGTTGAACAATGTGCTTTTCCATATGGATTTCACATATGAATCAGACGCAGAAACGAGATCTAAAACAAGGGACGGATGTGAAGGATAAAAGGACAAAAGACTCGCCAGGAAAGAGCAGCTAACAGAGGAAGTTGCCGTGATTATCTCTTCATCTTATGCAGGCGACTTTTTAAAAAATGAACCTAACACTATGTTTAAATACAAAATAATGCTGCAGATTCGGTGCTTTACGGTACATTATTCCTTCACTGCACAAGGCTGCCAATCTGCACAATCAGCCCCTCCAACCACAACCAATTACGCACCACATTCACGCTAAGCAATCTGGGTGAAGTGTCTTGCTTAAGGACACAACAACAGTGCCCACTAAAGCCACTGCTGCCCCACGGTGACAGTTGGTGATCTCCAGTCCAAGTACAAACTGCTGAGATCAAGAACTGTCAAGCAAAACCAGACAACAAGGGGAAAATAGTTTTGTAGTTTAGTACGTTTTAGTGTATTTAAAATATGTGAATATAAAATACAGAAAAATGATTTGTAAAGACAAGAATTAATTACACAAAATGATCAGAATCCCAGAGCAGATCTCACAGTGCCGTTCTATTACCATCCGCACACTGTTGTTGTCTTGTTTGTCTTGATCGAGCTCCATTATTTCAGCGAGATGCTCTTTAGTGCGGCAGCCGCTCGAGTCGTGGGTCAAGGTCTGTGCAGGATCTGTGCGTGTGGGGAGAATAAGAAAAGATTATTACTAAGCTGCCACTAGTACACACATGAAATATAGAAGTGCAGTGCGCTCTCTGAAGCGAAGTGCAAAGCATAGTGGGATATTTAGAACAAAAGTTGTTTCTCATGTGGATAATTAGGCCTAAGTGTAACCTCTAAGGCTGCTTTTATCTGAAACTTTGTGAATATTTCTTTTAATAAGAAGAACCGAGTGCTCAGATGTAGGAAAATGGGGAAAATGATAATGGCTTTAGCTTTGACCATGATCTGGGCCCATGTGGAGTTTGGCTTAAACGCCTTTTTCGTCCAATTATCTTTAGAATGTCAATTAAAGAAGCAATAAGTGCAGTAATCTAATGACCAGTGGTGTTGTTGTTCTGGTAACGGGTTCATAACCTGCATGTCTCCATGGAGATATTATACCTCAGATGGGAATGTTCCACAGTATAAAAGGAAACTTCATACATCTGTCTGTCGATCATTGAGTCTATATTATTATATATTGAGTCCATCATCATCATCATCATCTTCTCCCGCTTAATCCGGCTGGGTCGCGGGGGCAGCACGCTGCCCATTACTCTATGCACCAGACCCAGACCCTATGAACCCCTCTGCAGGTGGTGAGCCCACAGGAGGGAGGGACTCCCCGCCGGTCCCTTGTTGTACACTGTTCATAGGGTGTTGCATGTTTTTTGGTTGATGGGGGGAAACCGGAGTACCCGGAGGAAACCCATCCAGACACGGGGAGGAAACATGCAAACTCCACACAGAAAGGCCCGGGCGACCCGGGGATCGAACCTTCTTGCTGTGAGGCCTGAGTGTTGCCACTCAGCCACCGTGCCGCCTATATTGAGTCTATCTGCTCAAACGCCTTGAAACACAAGCTTTGTTAGTGTAAACTTTACAGATGTGACGTCTAACCAGCGCCAACACCTGCTTATCTCCATGGAGATAGACACGTTTAAAGCCTTATGGGTATTATGGGTACATCACCTCCATCTCCAGTGAGGTGGTGTACCCCCCAACCACAAATAGTTGCATAGTTCCCCTTTAAGGCTCCTGTGTGATTGATGTGTGACTAATGTCTCCCCCTAGTGGCCACAAGTCACATCACAAAGTACAGAGGACAGTACTTGGTGAATATTTCCACACGTTCTAAAAATAATTTTTCTTTGATGAAAATGTATTTTTTATAGAGCCTAAAGGCCAGAAGAGAAAGAGTCAGAGCAAATGAAGGTCTATTTCAAGCCCAAAGTATATTTCCATAAACAATGAAAAAAAGAGAAGATTTATATAGCCTATCCCAGCTGTGTATTTTGGATAATCTCAATTTAATCACAGTCTATTGCTTTGAGATATTTAGGCGTAGAAATCTTATTCACTGTGCACTTTGGGAAATGTGGTGGTATCATTACATCAATGCAAGTTTGGCTGATGGGAAGAACAGAATATACATGTCCCCCATAGAAAAACCCACTGCTCACACTGAGACATCAGCACTAACCACTCAGATACTGTATATGTCATCAAAGTAAAAGTACATGCACACGCATGTTCATATGTTGTGCACTAACATGATTACCAGCGCTCATCCCACATCCGTGCAGTCCCCTAGAGGCTGGCGTCTGAAATTACATGTTGGTAAAGCCTAATTATGCAGCAAACTGGTTCTGAATGATGATTGGATCCTCCACTATATTCTGCGAGCATCCTACACCGGATTCTAAAGTGCTGTGCTGGATTTCCTCAGGGGTTGGGATAAAGGCAAGGTGACTTATACCAAAATGAGAGTGTGTCTATAATAATCATGTGTGACCTGCAGCACTGTTTGCCACTGTTTCTGTGCAGGGAGCGAGGTGCAGTCGACCGGCTGTGGCTGAGAAATCCATCTCACCGGGTTTATGCAGCAGCTGTAGAGGGAAATATTTCACTTCAGACTTGTAAGCAACACTAGTTTCAAGACAACTGTTATTTCCCTCACACTCGGATAAGCACTGAACGCTTCACACTCTTAAACTCTCGTCTAACTAACTCGGCAGGTAGATGTTATCCCAAATAAAATGTTGTTAAAGTGTAAAGAGGTGTGAAGAGGGAACTGTTCCATACAATAATGCATTTGAAAATAAAAATGATCAGGTATCCACACGCTAACACGCTAAAATCCCAATTAAATTTCAGAATATTAAATGTCATGATGTTATATTTTTGTATTGACCTTCATTTAAAGATAAGGGAACTTTTCTGTGTCCTACAAAAGGGAAGTTTCACTGTTTCCAAGCACAAAAACAGCACCCAAATACTAAGAAATGCTGCAATGATACAAAATATTCAAGATAATAATAAAAGTAGTGAAGTAAATGGGTTTATTTCTGTATTTTAGGGGTTATTTTCTCCTATGCAACACAGCAGCACAAACAGTGGATTCACCGGTGACTCTTTTTGCTTTTTTATGCCCGTCCTGTTTTCATCCTCTCCTTGCTCCATTTACCAGACTAACACCTCAGTACTTTTCCACCTTGTTTAACTTTGCTGTCTGATCCACACCTGTTAGGGAGACCTGCACCGCCGTGTTCTTTTATGCACCTGCCTCCAAGCTGTTACCACCTTTCATCAATTCCTTAAACTAATGGACCCTGGCTCTCTGGGCCTGTATTTGGGCTGCATTTTCCCATTTGGCTGCTGTGGCTGTAATGGATCATGTAGTAAAAAATATATTTATATGTTTCATCGGCTTGTATTTTACTGCTCATGATCTGGAGGTGTTACTCCGAGATGCACAGGGATGAGATGAGTCACCTACACATCCAGTGCACAGGCTCACAGGACTATTACATTGTGCTATTAATGCGCTTGACCTTCAGCACAAGGCACACATAGAAAAACATCGCGGGGTGAGTGACACAGTGTGATGACTAAAGAAGGCCTTGAGCTGTATCTGCTGTTGATCGTCAAAAAATGCAAATGTTTATGGTAATATTCTGCAGCTATATAGGTCAATGATGCAAAAGTCAACACGTTTCACAGCCATGTGCGGCTCCATAAACGGTGATGCTTTTCCACACTCATAATCACTTCACAATATTTTGCATGTTATTAATCCACTCTA
>KN505651.1:4121-23864 GCA_000787155.1 Scartelaos histophorus
TAAAGTGATTGAAGAGAAAATCAGTCAACTTTCATATTATAGGTTATACAGTGTTTTGTTTTTGCCTTTTGAAATTTGGGTATAGACCTAAAATCAACAAAACATAATTTTAGGGCTCCTAGAGTGGTCATTTAATAAAACACAGAAAGCTTTTCAATTACAGGGCTAGCGAAGATTCAGCAATTATTAGCTATGGAATATATATCAGTGTGTGAAATCCATAACAATAAGCAATGCAAGGAGAAAACAAAAGATAGAGAAGAAATAATTATGCTTCTTCTTGATTATATAATTTGCTTTAATGTTTAAATAAACTATGAAATGCAGTCTGACCTGTGGTAGATTTTCTCCTCAATGGTCCCAGCAGTCAGCAATCTGTAAATAGTCACTTGTTGTTTCTGACCAATCCTCCACGCCCGCTCACGTGCCTATGGTAATGTATTTGGTTATTATAATGCACCATCTGAGACACATAAACAGCAATACAACTATTTTTTCAAGACGTATGGATGAAATAAATAAACAGCAGTGTACATTTATTCATAAAATCCTTTATTGGAGCAGGGACAGACCTGTGTGTCAGTGCTGGGGTTCCAGTCTGGATCATAAATGATGACCCTGTTGGCTCCTGTCAGATTGACTCCCAGGCCTCCAACTTTTGTGGTCAACAAGAAAATAAAAATTGATGTATCCTGAAAGTGAAATAAGGGATAAAGAACAATTTATAAATTCTATTATAAAATACTTACAAAATAATGAAATGTATAAACAAAACACATGACTTTGTCTTTGGGTTAAAAATTCAGTTCTCACATATAGTCAGATGTACTTTATTGACCTACTACCATAAAGAGTGAGTGGTCCCAGTTTAACAGATTGTCAACATTGGTGCCCCCACCCTGGTGTGAGTGGAGTATCACTACAGCTTGCCTCAGGAGGGGATATTCAGAGGAAACAGACCCATTAGGAGGGGCTAATCCTTACCTCATTGTAGCGTGCGATGAGAGGCTGCCGGGACGCTATAGTGGTAGTGCCATCCATCTTCAGATATGAGTAGTTATTCTCCCTCACAAAAACCTCCAAGATGTCCAACATCTGAGAAACATTTGAGAGGTGAAGACATGGCACAGACACAGACTAAGGAGGGGTCCGAGATTTGGATTATCTCTAAAAGGATTAGAGCAGATTAATATTACATGGACAGAGATACCGACGGGAGACTCTCAGGTTGCCTCTGAGGTATAATCTCATTGGTATTGACAACAACAGCTGGGGCCACACTGACATGTGCCACTTGCTCACATACAGCCACATGATCTGAACTTTAGAAACAATGAAAACTTAAACCCAACTAAAGACACAAAGCCAATTATTACATAATTACACTAGGTACACAATATATTAGGAATCTGACAAATGTAAAGCAGTGAGCTCATTTTAAAGTGAATATGTAGAGCTGTCACATCTGGCATATGTATGGTTTTTGATTTTATCAGATAAATAAGCCAAATCAAATTAGTAATTAGGTCTCTAATTGTTTGTTTTACTTTATAATTCTACTAGAATCATGACTAAAAGACAGACCCGATATAGACCCAGCTATGTGTCTGAATGTGTCACCTGTCTGGACTGGGTGAACAGCAGGACTCTCTGACCCTGTTTGAACCAGAGCCGCAGTAAAGACTCCACCACGATCAGTTTGCCCGAGCGTTTCCAGTATCCAAAGTGCTCCTCCTCAGTCAGCTGGTCCTCTGGGATTCCCCTCAGCATCCGGGGGCCGCCAGAGAACAGGTCCGGGTGATTGCAGATCTTTCTGAGAGCAATCAAACCTGAAAAAACCTAAACACCACATGAACGGGCATAAAAGTTAAACAGTATGAAACAGTTAAGGGATGTAATTGATACTGATACATGTTTTACTGTTTGCTGTTGCAGCTTTAAACAAATAATCCCATTTACTTTAGGCTAGAGAAATGAGTTACATAATTTATTAACACACAAAAAGGGTGCTTTTCTTGATGAAGGTCCAGTGGTCACTGCATTAGTAATGGTGGTTAATGGACTGAGAGTGACCACTGAATAAGCCTGCAAAAATGAGTGTGTGAGCAATTTACTGTGGTAACCTATGGCTCTACAACCACGTCCATTTGGTCAGTAGTGATGAATGGTCAAATATCTGTTCCTCTCAGGCCTGGCTAATGCTGCTGTACAACTTCCTGAAGGGAAATATCTGCAAATATGCTAATAGCATTTAGTTGTTTAACTTAACACACAACATAAAACTTGTGATCTAATCGCTACTATGTGGTTTCTATAAAGAAGAGAAGCCTAAATTAAATTTGTACATCACTGTATTATCAAGTAGTATTTGTGTCTGTGAAATTTAACAACATAAAGCACAAATATCCACAGATTTAATAATCTTACCTGCATGTCTCCATTTAGTATCTGGTAAACCTCTTTCGAATCCAAAAATCCCTGGTACACTTGCCGTTGCTCATCTGTTAATCTGCAAAACAGAACCTGTGCACAGACAAAGGCTGCGTAAGAGTGGTAATGAGCAGTAAACATCCCCTTTAAAGCCTCTAGATGAAATAAAGTGTGTGAAAAAGAAATTAGAAGGAAGTGGTGTCTTTTTTGCGCCGCACAATCCTCAGGGACGCACTTAATGAGCTGAAGTGGACTGAGAAGTCAACCCGCATCAAGCCAGAGGACAGACCAGAGACCAGAGCCCTTAATGAATACCTGCCCGTTTTACTTTAACATGACTTTATTAGGTGTGTTCACCTGACAATTCATCAAATGTATGATCATCAAATACTAGATGTGACAGAAGCACTCACACTTATCAGATGAACACGACTTAAAAAGATTAGTTAATTCAATACTAAGACCAGGGTCAAATGTCTTTCAAGACTGAAGAATACCTGCTCATTCTTGTCAGGAAGAGACAAGTTGGCCTTAACGTCTGCCTTCATTCTCCGGAGCAGATAAGGATTTATGGTGTCTCTCAGCACACATGCACATTTATAGGCGGTCTGAACCTGTAAACAAACAACAAGAGCGTTAACCCTCTAAGCAGAATGTTAACAACACATTGCTTCAAAACACACACATAATTTAGTTTAGTCCCTTAAACAGCACATCAACATCTGTCATGTGGGTGTTTCCTGGGGCAGGATTGTTGTTGAGCCCCATTCCAGCAGCCCATCATCCCGCTGTCCCTCTCAGCAGAAAGAGCCATTAAACATTGATCAGAGTGCTGTATTCTTAGGGGACAAAAACCTGCCCTTTCATGACTAGTGCTGGTCAGTAGTACAGTAGTAAAGTGGGCAGGAGTCATAGCCTTTGCAGGGAATACAGATGGCCTGCTACACCTCATCCATGGCCAGTGCTAAAGGCCAGTTAGCTTTAAACATTAACTCGCTGGGGGTCCACAAAGGCATCAAAGAGACATCAAGGAAGCCTGGAGGGGACAATTTCAATGGGACTAAGTCGTAATGGAAGTAAAGTAAAAACAGTAGATGACCCAGTGCTCAGTGCTGCTGTATTTATGTACTGAGCTCAACTCAAAAGGCCAGTGTACTGTATCCATCGCTCTGTCGGCCTGCTCTGTCTGAGTATAAAGCAGCAGAGCACAGCTCTCTCTGACCATTTAATAACATTAATAATTAGTAAAGGTTTTTATTATCGACAGCGGAAGGAGCATCAATAGCTGGCTTAAATAATTAAATCCATACAGTCAGTGGGTTATTAACGACTGGACACTAATGACAAAGGGCCACAATTTAGCTCACTGCCGTCTACTTTAGCATCCTCTTTCCACACACCAGGGATTCAGTTATGTTTCTATACACTTACATTATGTTACTCAGTGGCAAATGCACTGTATTCACATTCTGCTTGTGTTTACATTATATAGTAGTGTACTGTACAATGTATGAAGTTATTATCTCTTGCACAAATAAAGAGGAACTACAAGGCCAGTATTTTCATTACCTGAACAGGTGAGGCATTGCTGTAGCCACCCATAGTGATTGGCACAGAAAACTGCTCCATAAACACAGGCAGTGTCCCCAGTTTACCGGGAAAAACAAAGTCAAAAAGGGACCAAAGCTCCTTCAAATTGTTCTGCATGGGGGATCCTGACAGAATGAACCGGTGAGGAGTACGAAACTAAAAAGAAATGGGGAAAGAAGAGTAGAATCAGATTAAACCCCCTCAATAACTCAATAAACAGTTTTGTTGAGTAAAGCACCTGTTTGCAAGCCACAGTAACTCCAGCATTTGGATTTCTGATTTTATGGCCTTCATCCAAAATGATATAGTGCCAATCATAGCGCTGTAATACGTCATGCATGTTCCTCACAGCTGAATATGAGGTTATCAGGATACCATGACAAGAGGCAATCTCTGGAACAAGTTTCTCCTGCAATTAAATAAAATACATTTGACTCAATAGAAAGAGGCTGAATGTTCAGTTGAACAGATCTCTGGTGCCCTCCAGAGGAAATAAAATCAAACATGAGGCACTCACTTTGTTACTTGTGAAAGAACCAGTTTCATGGAGGACAGCCACTCGAAAAGGGGGCCACCAGGTGTGAAACTCCTTCACCCACTGGTGCATAACCGTCGCTGGACAGACAATAATGGTAGGCCCCAAACCTGCATACCTACAACCAAATGAAAGCAGTAATAATTTTCTTTAAAATATTTATAGACCACTATATATTTTACTTTTTATGCTACAGTTGTCATGCTTATATGGCTGACTCTATAGGATATAGACTATAAGTGAATTGACATTATCGAAACAAAAAGGCTTGATACAATTGATTTACAAGAGTTTATTTGTAGAGAATTGTGTGAACATCTTGTCAAACTGAGCTTTGTCAACACACACGCACACTAATGGGCTGGTATGAACCTCTGCTTGGGAAAAGCTATTGATACTGGGCCATAATTGAGTTTGCAAGCAATCAATTTGTGGGCGTCTATAGAAGACAGAGTATTGATCACAAGGGAAGCTCCACCCTCTAAATGCACAGTGTTGTGCTGTGCAGTAAAAGCACATTATTACCGTCAGTGCATCATCTTTTCAGGGCCTAATTTATTGCCCTGCACCTGCTTCAACCACAGTTTAAAAGACTGAAAATTTGTTGAGTGTTCACAAGCAGACACAACTCAACACTATCCACACACACAGATTTCTCTGATGTCTGCAGTAAGAAAGTGAAGAGTCTGATAATTGAAACATGTTTAATAATTCAGATGAACACTCTCAAGCCGAACTTCCCTAATCAAATATTCATACCATACAGACACACAGTCGCGGCCCACAGATTGTGTTGGTGTGTACCTGTAGTTAGACCCTCGAGTCCGAAGTTTGCTGTAGCTCAAACCAGCCAGAAAGCTGATGACCTGGATGGTCTTGCCCAGTCCCATTTCGTCTCCGAGGATACCCCCTGCCTGCTGACAGTGGAGCTCCCACAGCCACCGCACGCCTGTCTGCTGGTATCTAAGTGTGATAGAAAAAAGGATGCATTATATTTAGTGTTAATGCGCTAGACTAGACTGGATGCCAAACACTGAAGTTGTATGCTGTATGAAAAGCTAATAAAGATAAAAAGATAAAAAGTTGGAAAAAGTGGAATTTACTTGTAAAGTTTCTTCCAGAGAAATCCAGGTACTTTGAACCCCTCATCAAATTCAGCATCACTGTCATCGGTGAGCTCCTCGCCTCTCTCTCTTCTCTCCTCCCTTTCCCGAAGGCGCTGACGCTTCCATTTCCTAATTAACGTATAAACATTTTAGTGAACAAACTTTGATAAAGCCACACTAATCCTCAACACTGTTTAAAAAGATTTAAGTGTGTCAACTGTTTTCTAGCAATAATTCTCTCTTAACAGGTATATTGTAGGTGTTGCCTAGTTTGCCAAGTGGAGAATCAGACATAGTGAAATCTGTGGTTTATTTTAGAATCTGCCTACAAAGGATTATCGATAGCAAATGTTTTGAGCTGCAGGTATTTCCCTTGAGTTGGGAGCTTTTAGAGCAAAAAGGAAATGTAAAGGAGTTTTAAGAGTGCAGAAAAGAGGGCAGTTAGAGCCACAGTCGTCGCACAGCAAATGAAGATTGATATAGACAATTAGTAGTGAGAGTTCCCCAGAAAGGTGTGAGGTGGATAGGATAAGAATCCATCTTCATTTGGGCCTAGTCCTGTCACCCTGCCTCAGTACTGGTCCTTTAGCTGGGCCTGGGAGACCACACTCTCTAATTAAGTCAAGACTAAGCATTGGTTCAGTTAATTACACTTTTCTGCCCCCTCTCCACCCCACCCAACTACAAATACTGCCCAGTCTAATAATATCATTCTTCATATGAGCTAGCCTCACCATCCACACGATGTCTGTGCTGGTGAATTGACATTCAATCACTGTACTGTAGGAAAAAGGACACATGCCAACACAATTTATTTGGCCGCTATAAATATGAAATCTCATTAGGGCTGCTCTTCCATTAATTTGAGCATTAGGGTGAGTGTATAAAACCATGTGCGGGAGGATAATTAGGCCGATGTGAGTGCAGAGAAAGAAGTCCAACAGGGAGTGAATTTGCTTAGTCAAGAAACAGCTGCCAATCTCATCTGGGATTAGTGCTCCCACTGCATGAACAGCCAGCAAGACCAACTGCATTCTTCTGAACTGAGGGGAATAACAATGGCACACTCACACTGCACCCCTAAAGACCTAACCGGGTGTTTGTCAAGCTGGGTAAAGAGATGGAAAAGTATTGTGTGGCGTTTCTAAAGACATAGTTTCCTACCTTATTCTCTGTCTGTAGTATTCAATATCTCCGTCATCTTTAAATCTCTTTGCTTTGCTCTTCTTCTCACAGTCTTCGTCATCTGAACTCTGAGGACTAAACTCCTCATCACTTTCTTCTTTCACTTTCTTCCTCCCTTTGCCTATCATCTTTCTTTTGTATGGTTTTAACTCATATTCTTCATCAATGTCTTCACCATAGCCCTCCTCCATAGCCTCCCGCTCCTCTTGGTCCAGATCCATGCACTCGTCACTTGGCACATACTCTGATTCTTCACTGTCAGTTTCTCCATTTTCATTTTTATGTTTTTGTTTTTGTTTTGGAACTGTTGGATCAGTCTTTGGTCGAGCTTTGGGATGAGCTTTCAAAGCAGTTATTTGAAGCTTGCAAATCTTTTTTTTAAGCTTTTTATCTTTAGGGGATAATGTTTTGTTTTTGGTCTTGACTTTTCCATTTGAATTGAGGCTTGAGGTACGTTTTTTCTTTAAAATCGGTGGCTTCTTTCTTTCCGTTGCAAGTTTGGCTTGATCAGCCAAGTATTGGTCAAAGGCAGAGTTTTCAGCAAGCATTAGTTTTCGGGGCTCTTTCTTTTCCTCTTTTTGTGGGATCCGAGTACCGAATGGTGTCATGTGTCCTTTGCGAATAAGTTCCTCCCATTCTGTCTCTTGCGCTGGCATAAGCATACTACCAAGTGTGGACGGGCCGGCTTCTAGTATGAGACAGACATACAAGTTTATGAATGTAACAGTGCAAACAATTTAATTACATTGCACAATGGAACACTAAGTCTACCTTCTTCTGCTTCCTCTTCTTCAACTAAGCGCTCAAGTTCAAGTTTCAGAGAGTCGTCTCCACCCAGAATCGACTGGAGTCTTTTTTGTTTGGCTCTTATTTTCTTTAGCTGTTTTTCCTAAGATCAAATGGCTTTTGAATAAAGCAGGCCTATATACTAAACAAACAAAGTAAACTAGACTGTCAGGTTACCTTATTCTCTTTTTGTCGTTTCACAGATTCAATCTTTCTGCTGATATCTTTGCTGGAGGCAGCATAAGGTCCAAGCTGATCAATTATCTTGTTGATATGTTTTAATTCAGTTGTGATTGACCTTAAAGCAAAGACGAAATTAGATTACTTGGAAAAGAAAAATATAAGAGGGTTAACTAAATTAGGATCAAAATATTATATGGTACAGGCTCAGAGTCTGTGAACCCGAATATCAAAACTGACCAACCTTGCATGAATGTGGAATCATTCATGAAAAAGGATAAGTAAGGGATTCTGTGAAGTGTTGTTGTTGTAATACTATTACAATTTTAAAAGTTTAATTTAATCCTTTACCTGACATCATCCAGCACCGACTCGTACTCTTTTTCTGCCTCTGCTTTAGCAGAAGCGCGTCCTGCTTCCTGGATGGCTTCATCCACCTGTTGAAGCACACCTTGCTCGAGTACCTCCTGGTCATAGACCGCCACACCAAGCCCCAGCAGCTCATCTGCCCCCGAACTGGCAGATGCTGCTTGGATTCGCTGTCGGTCAATGTGCAGTAAGGCCCCAGACCGCTTTGATCCTTACAGAAAAAAAAAGAAAAAATTATGTTTTATGTTTATCTTGTTTATTATGTCTTAATTGGTGTCTAAACATACCAGGTGCTTCCCCTGGCCCTGGATTGGCAGGGTATGTGGCAGCAGACTCAGAGCCTTGGCTGCTCTCTGGAAAAGGGAAGGATGCTGTGCCCCCTGCAGTCCCATCCTCCTCTGTCCCACCGAGTGTGAGAGCTGCACTGCCTGGGCTGGACAGTGAGGCAGGGGCTTGGTCCTCAGTACCCTCAACTGGCATTGTGCAGCTGCAGGCCCTATGTCATTCACATGTCAAAACGTCAGTGGAAAAGCACCTGTCTTTGGGATTCATCTGGGCATATACACAACAGCCAATCAGAGCTTGACTACAAGCAATCTCATACAAGCAATTTGTAGAATAAGAATACTAATATATATTAATATAAAAATACGAATATTTAATACTTATATATATGTTTGTGTCAATTTCACACACACAACAACACACAACAAATAACTGTTACGGCAATAATAGTGTATGGTTGAAGATGGGTAATAGTGATTTTAATTCATTACTCAGAAAAAGATACTGCAAATTAAACAAACGATGAAAAAACATATTCGTTGTGGACCGCGACACGATAGCAAAATGTCCTGTGCTCTATTATATATAGTATCAATAATACACCCTTTGTTTACGTGGCTACTATGCTAAGCTAACACAGGCAGAGCACCAGCTGAGCATTTAAAGAGACCGTAGTCTGTCTTGGACACATTTTGACAAAGAGATCGACAAATAACAGCCAAACGTGTAACGCTAATAACTCCGAGTATTATACTATGATTTAAAAGGATGGAGTAAATATATTCAGTACTTACAAAACAGGTAGTTATATAAGCATCACTATCTGGTTTTCATAACATGTTAAGCGCTTCCTGGTTTCCGGTGGTAGAAGGCTGCGCTCAAAGGCTCAGAGGCGTAAAACAGCGCCCTCTGCTGGGCCTCACTCCGCTCTCCTTTTGCCTGTAGGTGGAGCCACAACATTAGATTTTGTATTTGAGGAACATCCATGAACATCGAACACAGGTTTGAGTCACATAAGCTATTTGTATGCACCACAAAATCTGATCATGATCAGTCCAAGTTTTGTCAAGAAAAAAATATGGAATAAAATGGCAAAAAAAGATGTGAGAAAAAGATAAGAATAAAATGTTCAAGATATATATTTATTTAAACATTTTAATTAAATTAATTGTACTTTATCTTCTAAATGCAACTCAATTGTTACACTAAAAAGCTGCCACTTTTGTTGACACACACTCGCCAAAAATGTCCAAATTCAAATAAATGTTCAAATAAACAAATGTTTAAAAAATGATTTGGTAATCTAATTACTCTAATTATTATTATTGACCATGGAAGTACACCCAATAATTCATGCAATCCACATTACTCAGGGAACACTTAAGTTGCAACTTTTCTGGTTAAGAGTTTTTTTTAACCAGCTTGTCCATGGAAATGTAATAGCCTCCGCTCAAATGCTCCATGATACCTTGTCTCTACAGAGACAGATCTGTGAGGAGAGACTGCTCACAAAGAATGCATGTTTTTCAGAGGTTTATTCAGCAATAAGACCCTTGTACAGTAATGCAATATAGATACATGTATTACCATACTGTCAAACACTCAAGGTAAAGCAATAGCATCTCTAAGAAGAGAAGTGGGTGGTGGATCACCACGAGTTACATTGTGCGCGCTTAATTAAGGTTATGGCTTTTGTATGACTTTGAGCAATTTTGAAACATTGTTTATTTATTTTCTGAAACAACTCTATAATTTTACAATTATGTGAAGAGTATAGTGCCAAGAAGTCTAATCAGCATCATTTGAATGTTTATTTTTTGAGTCATGCAAAATAAAGAAAGGCTTTAGTTAAAATATTTTTTCTGTTCCACCGTAATGAAATTGCATTGCCGAGAGACTATTTCTGTTACCTTTGACTTTCACATATTAAGACTGAGTGCAAATACTTTATTTGCTTAGAAATGAGGGTCACCCCTATTGTTTTCCATTGCCTTTTGACTATGTATCTTATATCCGAACTTACAGTGTCAGTAACCTCAATAAGCCCTGTATTTACTCACAAATAAACAATGTTTTCAGACAGACTATGTAGAAGGGACCCAGAGGAATGTAAATGTACTGTATTCACTCTGAGCCTTCACTGTGCTTTTAATTTACATCCAAAATATTATCACAGGGTGCAGATAAACATGCTGTTAACAGACCTCACACACATAGAACTTATTGGGTGGCAGACTTGACTGTATTTGTGGACAAGCATTTGTGTATACATTGCAGGAGTCGGTTTCTTATAGTGTAAAAGGTCAGTGGATTTATAGGCTGTAAATCCCTATGACCCCAGTATATGATGTTCACACTGCTGCCTTCTGTCACCATGTCATGACAGTGCAATAACAACTTGAGAAATGAGATGTAGGAAGGGAGTAGGAGTATGACAACTATAAGGGAGGCATTAGCAGTTTTGATTTTATGCAGAAAAAGTGTGTAGACATTAAAAGTATAAATAGACCTATATCTTAAATCAAACAATCTCCTCCTCAAAAGAGTCTCTGTCTGGCCTATGTTATCAGTTGTCTGGAGCATGAATTAGTGCCATACATTTCTTACTTAGATACAACCAACTTCTTTATTTTACAGAAAATTTAAATGTACCTGTTATTTTAGCATTGATCAGGAATTTGAATTAGTATTGTTTTGCTATGTTTTACTAAATAGAGTCTGTTGCAGATTTACCATCGGCCTCCTTTACAGGTGCACTGTGTAACTCTTCTGGTGGAGGATATCTCTGGTGATGCTATTTGTCTGTAATGTTCCACATTATGGCAATAAACATACTATCTATCTCCATGGAGACAGGTTGGTGACACCACTAGGCCACGATACTGGTCTAATCTGTAGAGAGGTGTGCCCACTATAAGTTATCATACTGTGGAACATTCCAGGCAAAGCTCAGCAATACCAAGACCTTTAAAACAAACAGAAATACACTACTATTAAGTCAACTACATGCATTTTTCCTTCTTTAGTGACATCAATATCTTCTTGAATAAAACATAACAGTTTTCTCTTGTGCATCCATATTGGCACAAACAGTGGTCTTCCACATGTTTCTGTGTGTGAGTCTGCTAGTCATTACAGGGGTGTTTATCCGGGTGCTCCGCTCACTGCCGTGCCACAGGCCTGGTCCAGCTGCTTGTGATTTCAGACATCAGCAGGTGGGTGCCCATAACACAAACACAGCAACAGCTCTTAATAAGGAACTTCCATCTCTGTAGGAGAATTAACTGTAGTAACAGATTACCAACATTAATAGAAGAAGCAGAAGTATGGGTAGTATTTGTAACAGTAGCATTACATAGATGTTATTGTTCACTTTTCCACCTTTAAGGCATTCAAAGACATCAGGGAACCACTCACCGATTCACACACACAAACACGCTCACACACATTCATACAGCATACATCACAGACACTGGAGGTGAGATAGGTTAAGCATCTTGCTCAAGGATACAATGGCAGCATTCAACTGTGGGATTACCAACCTGTAGGTCAGTGGATCTGACCGCTCAGTGAGTGATTTTGACAAGTGCGGGATTTGAACTAGATCAGTGGACAATCACTCATTTGTGGTAGAGTGGCTGTTAGATTAGACAGATCCAGTGAGATCTCAACTAAATCAGCGCTCAAATAAATCAGCTCAGAGTTGGAGTAGTAGCACTATTAGCACTAAAAATTGCAGAGAGAGGAGCAGCAGGGGTAACAGTAGTAGTTTTAGTAGTCAAATAGGACAATTGTATCGTCATAGTGGTAGAATGAATAGCATAACATATTGAGGTTTTTTGTGATCTAAAAATATACTGCACAATTAAAATGTTTTGGCCAGTGCCACAATTTTTATTTAAATAAACTGTAAATATTGCGCAATAAGTTGGCATCAAAATCTGTGTATCATCTTCAGGCTCAGCAAGACCAAACCCCAACAGAGAGGATCAGGAAGGGAGCTGTGTGCTATAGCGACACTTCACATAAACCAAAACCCACAATGCAGTTCTGTGTCCTGAGTGCAAT
Source organism: Scartelaos histophorus (assembly GCA_000787155.1). NCBI lineage: Eukaryota > Metazoa > Chordata > Actinopteri > Gobiiformes > Gobiidae > Scartelaos > Scartelaos histophorus. Next base: position 16,656 of record KN505651.1, read on the forward strand.
TTTACATGTATGTGAATGAGTCTTAAATCTGCCTAAAGTATGCATAACCATTCAGTGATAAGTCTTAGCTCAGATGTGGTCTGGAGTGACTGGAGACCACAACAATGGGATCTAGCCTGTTTCTAGTGATGTACAGTGGCAGCTCTGGCCTGACTCAGAAGATGACTGAAGCTGAAAGAGAAATAAGAGGACAATAGGCAATCTGCATTACTGGAATGTGCACCAGTAATGTGGAGTTTTGTTTACCTAACCAACCAGACCAGAACCACATGCTTTGATTGGTGGGTTAACCAATCGGAGAGACGCAAGCTCGGTTTGTGCCAAAAACAAATATGGCTACTTACACATAAAAAAGGAGAAAAAAAACTGAGAAACGGCACAATTTTTTACAGAATCATCATTCGAAGCACCAAACAATTCTTTATTTCAGGTATTTTCTGAACGTTCCAAGATTTTTCAAAAGGATATGTCTCACGCATTTGAGAGACACGTGATACAAATTAGTGTCTGTGGTTAGATCATCTTTTAACTGAGGTTTTTCACCTTCTATCCTTCTGGATTTGTACAGAATGTTGACGGGAGTGGCTGGTCCGACGAGATTTTTTTTAATGTAAAAATAAGTGATAGAGGGAAAATAACAAAAAGAATCCATCTCCCCAAAGTTAGCCTCATCACAAGTTTAATTATTTTCTGATGGTTGTGATTTTATGCAGTTTTTAAAGCACATTTCATTTTGGAGGAATATCACAGGTATTGATACACTAATATATTTTATTATTTTATATCTAAAATGTGAAGTTATTACTGCAGTTTTTGCAATTTTGGATCATGGCAGTTACTACTTTATCTACTTTTTACTGTGCTTTTAGGCAAAAAAATATTTTTGTTGCCACTTTTTGTATAGCTGATGTTATTTGCCCACATGAGACACATGAGGTTTGTTTGCTTTATTTCTTAATTAGAAAATCCCAAAACATCACAACTCAATGCACTGATTTGGTTCCTTAACTCAACCCAATATTTTTAAGGACATAAAAAGTAAGTTGTAAAAGTTGATGTGCTTAAATGATAACAGTACAGTGACAATACACACTGAAGATGCATTAGTTATTTAGCCATTATTATTTATTTTTACTTGAGATGAGTTGTAAGCAAAATTTGTGAAAGTATTTATTTGATTTATTGTTAAAAGGCCTCGAGGGAACAATAAATAGATTTGGACAGAGCTTGCGGCTTGGGTCGGGTCAAGTCTCAAGTTCAAAATCCACTGCCCCTTTCACAATATTAGGAGATAATCTTGGGACATTTTCTGGGAATAGGATGCACATTTTGGCAACTCCACAGTATCACTATTAAATGAAAAATCCCCCAAAATTATTTATTAGGTTGGAGCGTATTATCCTCCTGCATTTGGCTTTGAATATGCTCTAAATATATTTATGTAATGTATACTTTTCTCTAGAGTAATGTTCTACTTACAGATCTCTGCTTAAACAAAGTGGAATTTAAATTGGAGGTTCTGGTTGTAACACTATCCTGCCACAGTTTATGTCTGCCCATATGTATCCCAAAGTGAAATAAAAGCATGTATTGATACTGAACAGGGAGCTTTACGAGTCTGGGGACCTCTGTCTTTTGTCCATCACTTTGTCCTTCATCTGCCGCTGTCTCTGTCTGACACTGATTTACACCAGGCCTATGAGGACTCAGGAGTTCGTCTGCATTTTGAGGGGCTTGATTTACTCCAGTTTAGTATCACAGGGTGTTGAGGGACTGAGGCTGGCCCCCCGATCTGTTTAAAGGGGTCATAAATTAGCCGAAAGCTTTGTTAGCAAAAGACTTGTTCCTTTGCTTTCCGTCTGCCACACTTATCCAGGTTGGTGTCGCCCCTGTTCATGCTGCGTCTGATTAGTAAACTCCAGGAGCTTAATACTTGTCTCCAATGATTCTCTTTGTCAGTAGATCTAGGCCTGTCACAATAACCAATTTTGAAGTAAGTAAAATATAGACGATAAAGATAATATTGAAACTAACTTATGCCACTGACACTGTAACCCATGAGCAGCTTTAAACCACAAAAACTCATCTAAATGTACAATATTTAAAAAAAACCAAACACAAGCTGAAGTAAATAAACATCAGAATGGATCTCTAGTGCTTAGTTTGCATCTCTAAGGAGTCATAGTCATATTCAACCTTTTTTTGACTCATCATGATAATAACAAGAAAATCCCCACTATTGCAAAGAAGAAGTTCCCACGATAAATACTGACCCCCAAAAAATATTGTTCCAGCTTTTATATATTGAGCAATAAGTCAACATGGTAATTACAGTGCAATATGTGAAACAAAACGCGTGACGGATAAATCAAACTTTATTCAGGTCATTTACAATAACTCTCAGTTGTAGCCAACACAAAAAATACAAGTTTAACAGTTGTGTTTTCGGCATCAAACATGCCCGGATCCCTCTCAACATTGTTCAGTTTTAACACAAAAATACAAAACCTGAAATCTGCATGGTGCATGTCTTTTATCAGGTGGCGAAAATGTAATGATTTTAGATGCACCTTATAGTCCCAGAAACAACTGTATGTTACTGAATGAATAACCCTGTAATCCATCCAGAATATAATGTGCTAATGCAAATACATTTTGCATTTTGTCAAAGCAGGTTTATAGGTGACTTGCAGCTTTCCGTTTTCACATTTCCTGATTTTTAGATCCAACGGGATTTTGGCAAATGTAAACCCCATGATTACTTAGCTTTTATGTTTGATATTGGTAACTGAGAAGTGCATTCAATTTCTTTTCTGTCAAGGTTAGGATGAAGTAAGGTTGTGACCCCCATGTGATCCTGCTCAAATCCAAAATACAGATTTATGTAGTAAGTTCTCCAAAGACTCCACTGAGTCCAGCTATGAAATGGAAGGAGAGCAAGGCAGAGTCAAGAGCCTTATATCCACAATGCAACACAATCCAATATCATCACGGGCAAATGACCAGCAGAGATTTGTCTGCAAGAAAAATACATACTGTATAGGCAGTGACGGGAAGAATACTTTGAAAATGTATTTAGGTACAGAATACTGAATACCTGCATTAAAAAGTATTTTGTAATATATTCCAACACTTGCTCCAATCAAAGGACTCCTTTCTGAATACTTAGAATCCCGGTAGAATAAAAGGAGCGCAGGTGCCGATCTGCACCATCAGCCTCTCCAGCCACCACCACCACTCGCACACCACTTTCATTTTAGGCAATGTGGGTGAAGTGCCTTGCCTAAGGGCACAATTACTTGTTTTTGCGACTGTGCCCCACTGTGGCCCCTGATTTTCCCAGTGTTCTTCAATCCAAGTACTAACCAGGTCCGGCATTGCTTAGCTTCTGAGATCTGATGAGATCAGGCTTTAATAAGCCAGTCTGTACATCAGGAATTGTAGTAATTATGGTATTACTTGATTTTGAACTATTAGGAAGAGTATGCATTGGGCACAGTAGTTAAAACAGAATTGAAGGAAAGCATAATAAAAAGTCATTTATGATATTCCAACTGTATTAAATTTGCTGTTTGAATTTCTGCAAATGTATTTTATTCTACATAGTTACATTCTTTGACACAAAAGACGGATCTAAAATGGAAAATATTATTCCCTGCTGATCATAAATATGTTCCCTTCCTCCTCACTGTTCTTCCTTCCTACTTTTGTCAGGACATTCTCATAATTCTTTATGGACTAACTGAGCTATAAACACATTACAAATATTAAAATATGGAAACTCTTCAAACTTTTGATTAATTTCTGAACATGTAACACTGAACTTTCTCCACTATGACCCCTTGTGCTATTGTTAATTTCAGTGTACTTTTTCTGATGTAATATGGGTTTTTTGGCCTCTTTGCTTTGCAGTAGCCTGAGCACTGGTTTGGGGGTTTTGTTTATCACAACCAGGGGTCCATTTAAGAGGTAGATTTTTGCTGCACTTTTTTTTTTTAAAGCACATTCCAAGAATATAAAAAACTAAACAAAAACAAAAGTAATATTTTTCTTTAATGAGGTTGTCTTTGTGTGGGAATATATTTGTCAAGTATTGGACATATGAGTCTGACATAAAAGGACTTCATTAGGCACGTCTACTTTATAGTAAATTTTCTCAGCTTTGGTCATATTGACTTGGTAAGTTAGACGTTGTTTGTCAAAGCTCATATAACCTATAACATTTATTTTTAAACCTATGTAGGAATTTTATGTAAATATCATTGATTTACTAAGTAACTAAGCCAGTGTTTTGACTTGTAACGTCTAATTTCCCACATCATCATTTTAGAAACATATATGTTATAGTGGAAGTCCATTGTTGTAATAAATACATTATGAGTGACAGTGAGCAAAAGAAATGACCTCATAGACTCCCTTATGTTATCACATCACAGTGAGCTCACGCTTTGTAACTCCTCCCATGTAACTGGATAAATCAGGTTGAAATTCAGATATCTGTAGCTTTCACTGAAGGTAAGAAGAGCAACAACAGCTAATCAAGTCATTTAAAAGGAGAATAATCTGTACGATAAAATTTGACATTTTTTTCTGTATTACATAGGAAGCAAAATTGTGAATTTAAAGGTACTGTTCAAGGAGGAATTCTTCAGACAATTAACTCCACGTTACACAGTCTGAAATGATGCATATGTTGTGTTTGGTGGTGGCTCTAACGGGTGCTGTTGTTCTTAGGCTTGCATTTATTCATCCTTCAATGCTGCAGGGGCAACCTGTCAGGAAGAAGGACTGGCTACAGATCTTGAGCTTGTAGCTATAGGCTCCTAGCTACAAGGTAGGGACCACTTTAGCTAGATTTTGCTTGTTGTGCTTATTTTGGGTCGATAGGGGAAAACCAGAGTGTCCGGAACAAGGAGAGGTTTCCAGCCAGTCAGAAAGCATTATCTAGTGGTTCAGTGGTAAGAAACTTTATAAGTAAGACCATATTAGACCCAAACTATTGTATCTCACATCATTGTTCTAATCCAACTGTGTGGGGTCTCACCTGCTGCCAGTCCAAGATGTGTCTGAAAGACAATCACGGGTCAAAGCAGTTGATTTAAATCATCTTAACATCTGCTGTTTGCAATCCAAATATTTTTGGTAAAGTGGACAACTTTCTGACTCCCTGGGAAATGAAACACAGATGTGATTTCTTTTGCTTTGTGTATTTGTCCAGTGTGATCTAATATGTCTGCCTGGTTCAGTTTGACAGCTCATTAAACCATCAGGCTGTTTACTGCGTATTGGCATAAGTCACTCACTGCTCAGATGTTTTCCTATTACCCACTATAAATATATTTGTATATTATTCATATAAGTGCATGAGTCGGCATCACGTGTCATGAGTTTTTCACTTCAAGTTCAGCATCAGATTGTTCAAATACTCGCTGTTGAAAGCTGTTTATTCATTAAAGACAGATGACTGTTGTATTTACCGTGTTTCTGGACTAATAATGTGTGTTGGTCTCAGTTTAGATTTGAATATGCACCACAAATCCTTTGGAGATAAACCCTCTTTTGTTTATACATTGCTTTATTCATATTTATCTATGTATGACAGTTTTCCCAGTTTTGTTACCAATATTTAAAATTTCTTTTATTGAAGAAGCTGCACATTGGAAGGAAAATTATATGGAGCAAATTTACCCAAGCCTGTAAAAGAGCGTACAGTAAATTGTACAAGCTCTACGTGAGCCATTAGCTGTTCAGTTTTTTAGATCGACTCAGTGACATACATTTGTAGCAATAACACAATAAGAGTTCACGACATACTGTAGCCACATTTTCATACAGGTCTAATCATTAACATTGATTGTATCATTTCTTACCTTTATATGAAGGGCCAATCAGATTATATGTTGAAGACTTCCCACTGGCCTGCAGGTATGTGCCTGTTTCCCGTGGTGTTGTTGTTGACTCAGCTGGGCTCATTGAGAGCTGCTGTTAGAAATCTCCTAATTTGTCCTGCTGTTATCCACGACAACCACTCAAAGCTACTAAGCTCCTCTTTATTATCCTTCACACTCATGTCAGGCCACGCTGGCTCTTCCTGTTCCACCCGCATCAGTCAAACATTTCTGCTCCTACTCAGTATTTTCTACTCTCTTGTCTGCCAGTTTTACCTGTGGTGTCTCTGTTTTCAAAGTCCTTGTGAAAAGGTCAGAGGTCAAAGTGATTTCAGGGTAGTCGATTGCCAATTTCCCCAGCTTTCCGTCCCATGAACTGATATATAAACATCCTTGTTATCCTCTGAGGCCCAGAGGAGCTGCATTTTTGGGGGTGTCTTCTAGTGTCTTTGCATAGCACCTCACCTCAAGCCTCAGTTCTGTTAAAAAAAAAACCTAAATCATCACCCCTCCACATTTTATAGCATTTTTCCATTATATAAATCTTCTCTTTCCACGACAATTTCCACTCTTACAACAACTGTAATTTTTATATTGTTTGCCGCAGACCACATAACAAGCTGTAAAAAGATTCACAACGAATGTTACTTCAGTGATCCAAGTCAAAACTGCTCAAAATGCCTCAAGACACTGTCATCACATTCAGATCAAGTTACTGTTAAATATGCATTTCCATGGTCTGCATCTAAGTTGTAATTTTTGTTGCAGCAGCTCGCCTCATGCACCTCCTTTGGGTGTCAGATGTCTCTACCACACACCTGCAGGTGATAGTTTAATGACCTTTTTTTTGGATTAAGACTCACTACGGAAAGGCTGATGGTGATCCCCGAAGCCTTTAAAACTTTACTGATAAAAGCTGCTGTCAATGAGAAAGACAAATAAACATGGCAGAGGTAGCATCCCTGCAGCTCCCATGGAAAACAGATCCCCTCTGCCTCACAGGGATAAAAATAACAAAGTGAGATGTGTTGGAACAGATACGGCAGCCTCCAGGAGAGAGGTCCTCCCTGTGGGGCTGCTCCTGGATTCACTGCACAGGAGCTTTCCTCTTACAACCGCTTTGAATGGGGTATAGTCAATTTGTAAGGAAGACATTTGAAAATCCAAACACATGCAAAAACGTCAGCTTTATAGTAATAAACATAATGAATTATTGAGGATTATTGGGTGTCAGCTTTATTGAACAGAATAACACGAACAGACAGAAGAGCAAATTGGCAATGTCTGGTAATAATGCCTAATAACAAACTAGTTTTTGTTG
>KN505651.1:23891-42338 GCA_000787155.1 Scartelaos histophorus
GGGAAATTTGTCCTCTGCATTTGACCCATAATTCAGTGTCAGGAGCAGTTCAGCCCCATCTCCAGTTCTTGGGTTAGGCTTGTTCAAGACCACCTTAGCTGGAGACTTTTACCTGCAGTGTTTTTGAGTTGATGCCCAGAGAAAACCCACTCAAACACAACGAAAAACATGAAAACATCATACAGAAAGGGAGTTGAACCTGCAACCTTCTAGCTATGAACCAAGAGAGTAGTAACTCTGCTGTCAAGTAGAGATGATAAACTCCCAGACTATACAGCTATGCTATTTGGAAATAAGAAAGCACCAAGGCTCTCCTGTGTATTTGTGTAGTTTAATTATTCTTGTCAAAGTTATAGTGGTTTGTTTTTAGTGTAATCCAGGCCTGAGCGTTGAATGAGTAATGCCATTATTGTATATAGCCCATAGCCTTCCAAGACAAATGTGACAGCTCTAAACATCTTTTATGGTCTTTTTATTGGAACCAATAGGAGAAGCGTTTTTAAATCTCACGGTTCGTTAAGACACTGACGCTACTGGCCCACCGCAGTTGTGATTATGGGGTAACTCAGGACAATAACAAGACGTCTGCCAAAAATAACTCAGCAAACAATGGTATCAATTTCCAAAACCTGCAGTACAAATCTATTCTATCACAACTGTGTCCCTCTGTGGGTTTTCCAACATTATTCATTGTCTTGGCTGTTGACCCACTACCATTGAGCAACTACATTTTGTGTGTTTAGGGCTAAGGGTGATTGTAATTGAATCAACACGAGACCAAACAAAGACTTGGTCACAAATCCAAGCATATTTTAATCAACTACTTTGCAAATTTGTGTTGGCTTCTACTGAACTGACTTTTCTTTTGCAATAGAAGTGAAGCGTTTCAAAAGGCCAGAGTTGTAAAAATAAAATGGTAATAAGAACAAAGCACACATATTTCTTAGGCAAAGTAAAAAAGTGCAGTGCGTAACATTTCTAGTGGAAGGCCTCCCATCTGTTTGTTTCCATAGAAATGTTATTGCAATCTTATCTAAAGAGAGACAAGCAGGTTACAGATCCAAACTACATTACAATTCCGATCTTTGGAGAGTCTCCCCAGTATATTTAATGTAATACCATGGAACATTCCAGGCAAAGCAACATTAGTGGGACATTCCTGTTGCAATAACACACAAGCAGGTGGCATATAAAGCATAAACCACAGATAGCATCAGAATAACGAAATAAATAAATAGTGTATATCCATCCCACCTATATTACAACATAATGCAGTGATAAGATGTCAATATTGATTTGGTATTCATGATCAAGCGCAAATTAATAAACAAAAAATGATTTTATTTAGGCAGAAACACCCATTATGATTACATTAATTTCACATTGTTTTTTAGAAGAATGCTTGCAAGTGGAAACATATTTTTAAGGCTTCGTGAAAGTTTACAAGCAGAATAAACACTGGTTGAAGCTGTTTACATTATATCAATTAGATCCTGTTTCACATTCATATAAACTGAAAACTCTTGGAGCCACTGTAATGAGTTTGACGAAACAGCCTTCAGAGCAGTTTTGAGTCCCGTGGGCTTGATGTGGGGCCCGGCTAACGCTGGTATTTTTTGGGGAGCTGTGTAATTACTGAATGGCACTCCAATAATGGCACACATCTCTGGAGTGAGATTAGTTCAGCATGAAAAGGTGTGAGCTGCACTTTCACCTCACAGGAAATTACTCACAATATGGCCACTCATCCCAGACCACACTGCACACTGTGGTAGGGAGGCCTTTTCAACATAGTGCCAAAAATATGCTCCTCAAATACTCGACTACAAAAGAGCTTCAGATGTGTAAAAATGGCATCCAAATTTTGCAAGGGAAAAAACACACTTATAAATGTGTTTTGTTAAGAAAAATGCATTTGTTTAAGATGAATGTGTTAGTGCATCAATTTGGTGTTAGTTTTGTCATATTCTAGGTCGTAATTAAATACTGGAAATATGCAAAAAGTCTAAGCCATCTGAAAGAACTCAGTTAATAAATAATGACAAGACAATAATGAAGCCTTGGAACATATTCAAGTTAAGTGTCTTGCCTAAGGACACAACAACAGCATTCATCTGTGAGAGCTAGAATTGCACTGCCAACCTGTGGGTCAGTGAATCTGTCCACTCAACCAGTGAAATTTTGTCGAGAGTGGGATTTGAAGTGGCAACTTTCAGATCAGTGGACAAACGTAAGGTAACATAAAGCAGATAGTAATATTAAATATTATATATTAAAGCCAGATAAAATGATTCCATGTGTCTTCAGTGGCCCAAGACAAGACACTTTGTAATGTAATAAAACTGGGTCTTTTTCCTATTTACCTCTACGAAACCGCTCAAAAATATTGTGGTATAAAATTTGTCAAATTGAATTTTAAAAGCATCTTTGTCACAACAATTTTGACAAAATCTAAACATGTTTTCCACTTTCCTGTTGTTTGAAATGTTACACAGGCCAAGTTGGCAATATGCAGTTTATTACTAACTCTCAGATGTAAGTAATATGTTCTTACTGGGGAATTGTGGCTGAACAAATTTTGTTTTTGTGGAGAATTCGAAACTAAGCAAGGAACAAGTTATCACAGTCAAACAGTGATTTTCGCCTGGACAACAGGAAAAAGGAACCTGCTTATGAAGCATTTTGGACATGCATGTTGTTCGATGTTTCTTGCTATGCTGATATTGCCTTGGCAAAGGACAGATGTGATTGGCTCCTCTGACGCTAGTTTGACAAAGAAGAAAATATGTCTTTGATGCCAAACCTAAAACAGAGTGTTTGCTTTTGTTTGGAAAAATATATGAAGTTGGACAATGTGGTATGAGGTCAACAAAATATTTTATCAAATCTCTATCCACTTTGGATTGGAAATGCATGATGTTCTTTGTTTTGTTTTTTTTTTCCATTTTTGTGCCATTGTAGAAAATATATGTGCGATAAATATTGACCCCAAAAATATAGTTCCAACTTTCATTATACTGAACGATAAGTCGATACAGTAATTATTATCATGACAGGCCTATTTATCCACACTTTGAAATCTGAAGCTGTTTTAGATTATTTTTATGACATGTCAGGCCCAAGAAGAAGCAGGTGTGTGATATCTTGAGTTACACACTGAAACCAAGCATTAACAATTTATGGCATGTGAGTGTGAGAATTTTCATGTTGCGTGAATATTTTGTGATTAACTGCACTATTGCATTACATTGTGCTACTACATTTTGTGAGATCATTTCAATCATTTAATCCCTAATGTGACATTTTCCAGCACTTAACAGTAGTAATTCCTCTTTTTTATTACCTTTATATTTTCTCTGTTAAAATAACTATCTGCTATCTGTGCCAATGTACACAGTCAAAGAGGGAGGGAAATGCTTTATTGCAACTTTCAAAATCTCTTCTTTTTCTAGGTTTACGGAGAGACAGTGCTCTGTTATTTGTGACTTGTTTAAATAGGCTATACTAAAATACTTATGGCCTATGGCCACTTTGGCAATTCTTTATAACCTCCTACAGACCTGTATTACTGCACCTTTGTGCAATAGATAAAGTTTTAATCCAAAATGTATGTGCCAACAATTTATCACATTTTAGTGGGGATTTGCTACAGCCACTTCTAAAGGGAAAATGTAAGTTTTGTAATAAACAGAATGACTTCTTTCCAAAGAAAATTGTGACAACCAAACAGGGATTTCTCTGTATCAGGGCCAGCAGCCTCCTCACTGTCACTGTAATAATTCAGACCAGACAGATAGAAGAATTCCTCTTCTAATGCCTGTTTGACACTTCCTCTCTCTTTGATGGGTTTCCTGTGAAAGCAGCTGACTGTGGTTTTGCAACCAAGAATTACCTTGGGTTACAAACACACACCTTTTTAACCAAGTCTGTGTGATAAAGAGCTGTGATTAAGTGTGCATTAGGGGCTGTACTTTTCATTTTAATGAGCATAAAAGTATATTGACAAGCTAGTAATTCTGCAGGACTGACTTTATTGAACATTTAATAGTGAAAGATTGTTATTTGTGAGGTACCATTACAGTTAAATAAAAGCAATCTGTATTATGGAAGGAATGCCATTGTCTTGCTACATATTTAGAAAAACCTGGTTTGGGGGATGTACAAAGTCAGTGACTGGCTTTAGAGAATAAGACTTTTGAATCAGTTACATGTGGCCTGCAGTTAGTCAGACGCTTACGGTCTGAATCAATTGTACGCCTACAAGCCCTTATACGTGAATGGAGTTTCTGTGGTTTGGATCAATCAATTAAACTGTCTCTAGATAATTTGATAGATGTCTGAACTTTTTGTTTTCACGATAGGAACTACATATGGACAAACAGACCATACCCTGAGGCTCCGCAGATACGTCCAGCAGTGAGAATGCGAATTATAATAATGAAAGGAATGGTGGTAAAGGGAAGCACAATGTGTGATATACAGGCCGGGTTTAAGATGGCCTCCTCCTGGCTCCAAGTCTTTTGTGTGCGCTTATCCATAAACAGCAGATTTTATGGGGCTAAACCCGAATCACAGAGAAGGAATTTGGAGAGTGGTGCTTGTTATTGTGCTCATGAAGGCCCCATTCACTTACTAGCTACACATGTATACACTCACGCTCATACCCTTATTCATGCATGTGTGTCGAGAGAGATGGAGTTGGGACTCATAACCTCCAAATATTAGCACATGAAAGATACAGAGACCGCAGGGGGCACATTTAACTGTTAGCATGGGCCCCTCTATTAGCCGCCATTCATTCCCCATAGACACATATCTATACACAGCACAGAGGTATAAAGTAAATAAACATTAAATACAAATTTAAATGAATAATGTTTCCTTCTCATAAATACATCTTTCAATGCAGTACAAAGTACAAAACAAGAGAATATGTTTTGTACAAGAACAAAGCTACCAGTATATCTTTACACAGGCAGTAGTATGTTCTGTGGTCGGTGTAGTTGTATTAGTCATAATTGCATTGTCTTTGGATCAAAAATAGAAACAAAAATGGTCAAATTTGTCCTTTGCATGTGCCCCGTCCTTCATTATCATTAGGGTCTTGACCTAATTTGGCTGGACTACTAGTATAGCTGGAAGATTTTAACTACTGTGCATGTTTTGGGTTGATGGTGGAAGTCATAAAACTCTCCCAACAACATGTAAGCTCCCCTGACACGGCCCTATGCTTTGTATGCGAGGCAGGGAGCTTGCTGTCCAGCATTAGGACTACAAATTGTGCTATTGATGCAATGACACTGATTATTTTGGACTGTACTTTGATGTACTTTGCATGAAAATATTTTTGAACAGTAGTTTTTGTTGATTCAGATTTCCCTTTCCTCTTCTGCAGGGGTCACTCTAAACATCTGCATCCTACTCATTCATTTACTCATAACTATGATAAATATGTTGGCAGCTCAGCAGCGCTGGTGATGCAATTAACTACATAGGGACAATCAACAAGTCATTTACAAATCATTACCCTAAGCTTTAAGAGAAACAGTGTGCTAAGGGCGATCCGACACAAGAGCAGATATGACTGTGTTAATGGGTCCCTGGAGGATGATCACTGAGGTCCACACAGGCCCATGGCTGCAGTGTAAAAGTAAGAGCTGAGGCCAGGAAGTAAGACAGACATTTTGTTTAAGAAAGAACTCAGATTATAAAGACTTTAAGAGCTGCATAGGAAATTACACACACACTAATACACACATGTACATACAAAGACATACACACAGATACACATGTACACACACAAAGACTATTTAAGATTACTTAAGCCAGAAGAAAGGGAAAAATATCCAGAATTTGACAGATGTTTTATGTTTGTCATAATCAAGGAACCATTAGTGGTCTAATGTGTTTACTTATATTGCAAGAAGTGAGGCAGCTGGTATATATAACAGTTTCCTCTTTTTGACCCTTCAACAAGGTCAAACAGTTGTAGCCTTCATTGTCGGTAATAACAGACTGTTTAATAGTGTTTGTCAACTCTGCACGTTCTAAACCTCGGGCTCGTCGGAAAGGAAGCACTGCTCTATGTACAAACAACCTCACTGCAAATCAATGAACCTTGAACTGACCTGAACTTTGGGTCATGATCACATAAATTGTTGAATCTGAAATGGGATGTTGTTGTTATTGTTGCTAAAAGTACAACATTACATTTCTGTGATGGATTTCCGAATTTACCTCAAGATTAAAAATAAAAAAGATGTATTCATTTTTTTGTTGGATTATTAAAACGTTGGCACTTAGAGCAGACGGTCAGATTTTGGTCAAGTGAAAGTGTCCTGTTACTTTCCCTATGGTCTGTGTGGTAAAGGCATGAGCTAGGTTGTTTATTTCTGATTTCACTCCAGGATGTCAACTTTATTTTTCATAGCATCATCACTCATCAGTGCAGGGCGCAGACTAAATAAAGTCTTGGTAGTTTACATGTTGTCAGATAAAACGTACGCACTTAACCGTAAACAATCCATACGCTAAAGAACTCAGTAGCTCAAAAAATGTAGCCCATGATTTTCTTTCCCCCCTGAAGACTGCGGTGCAGCTCTTCGCTCCTCAGTTGTCTGACCACAGTGTTGAGGGATGCCTGAGTTCTGACCACCAAAGACACACCGGGGCAATTCTCACAGATCCCTCGACATTTAGAGTGGTGACTGATTAAAGCTTGTTTAGCCTCCAGTATGGCTGAAGTGTAGTTAGTGGCTTAAAACATATACAGTACATGCAGTGAACTCAATAGAAGATCAACAAAACAAATGATCCGTAGCATTTGTATCTTTACTGTTTATAGAAGAACAGTATGACCCTTGTTTAAAGTCTATTTAAAATAGGTTTTTCTCTGACCTCCATTGCCCTGTGACCACGTGTGTGAGCTGAAATAACAGAATAAAGAGGGTGTAAAGTTGTTAGTTGTCATAGCAATACACAGGCCAATATATTCAGTGTGTGTAATGGTTCATAATAGTTCTAGCATATCTACAAAGTGCATTTATATTTTTAATAAATCTAATGCCATCACTGAATTCAGACTTAGTATAGAAATGAGTAATGCCTCTTAAAGAACTTAAAGAGTAATGGGTAGTGTGCTGCCCCCACGACCCAGCCGGATTAAGCGGGAGAAAATGGATGGATGGATGTTTACAGACGATCACTCTGAATCACTCTGTTCTATGTGGCTGCTCCTCGCTGCATTGTTACCACTTGGGTTCAAACACATTTCATGTTGTACTTTTGTATGATCATCTTCAGCTTTCATAATGAGGAACCACAAAGTGGAGTTTGATTGGCCTCATATGGGAGCTCTTATAAGCCCAGGTTACAGGCACAGTGAACAGCACACACATGATTTCTCTCTGCTCGGTGCTCGGTTCTTTATTCATCATGATAAAACTGTATTAATCAGTGGAGGTGTCATCTCTTTGGTCTGACGCTGTGGTCAAACCCTGGCGGACTGATATGGATTTGAGTTTCATATGTTTTCGACAGTTGTGGCCATTCCACATCCTCCTCTTATAAACAGGACAGTTTTACTTAAACCAAGATGCTGGGTGAATATTTGCTAAATGTTTTTATTGACCTATTTTTTCCCCAATGGCCAATGTAGACCTACTTTAATCAAAGACAATGCTTTCACCGGCAGTGTTTCTTGATCAGTTATTGATTGGTGGTGTTGGAAGGGCCATTCCACACTGCCCCAGGGCAGCTGTGCCTATAGCATCATCAACAAGTAAAATTGTAATGAAATTAAAAAATTACTTTGACATGTCCAAATAAACACTATATAAAACAAATGTATTCTAGTAAGTATTACTTTTATCTTACAATGAGAACTTACTGATATAAGTTCTCATTGTAAGACAATGAGAAGTAATATCAGTATTCTTTCTGATCTTCTTGTGACATTGGTTATGAATACAACAGAAGTCGCTCCATTCCAGAAACATCCTCCTTTTAATCTTCTTATCTTACAATTTCACATTAGACAAACAAAACATTGATCTGCCTGTAAAACCTGTCTGTAAAAAGGATTATACCCATTTACACAATGATGTTCCATTCACATTCACAGCTGAACCTTTCAAGCATCTTTTTACATTGTGATAAGATGTATTTTAACAAGATAAAGTTTTTTTTCTACCCTTTACACAACGATGTACCATTCACATTCACAGCTGAACCTTTCAAGCATCTTTTTACATTGTGAGACCAGCTGAGCCACATGTGGAGTTTTAAATGATAGATACTAGCAGTGATCCCAAGCTTATAAAGAGTTAGGACAAATAGTAAATTACTATCAAATTAGAGGATTACGTAGCTCCAAACTAGTTTTACTACTTAATGGATCATTCATCTTGGTGATATCAGCAGATGTCAGCGATATTGCTGTATGTGTCTGGAGCTGGGATCAAACCACCTGTCCTCAGGTTTGTGGGCAAATGTTCTACACTCAACTGCTGCTGCCTTCAACAGACAAAGACTGGAACATATGTGATATATTTTTTATTGAATACTCAGTGTAACTCAGTGATACATATTATACAAGAACTTTAACGTAGACCATTGGACACTACATTAGAGTAAGCTGAGTCACCCCGTGCTTAGATATCAATCAGCTACTGCTTTCGTCGCAGTTCAGCCGCCTTCAAAATGTCTCAGTCATCGGTGCATAATGGCTGCCCACTTTCCCTCTTTATCTCTGTTAAAGTTTCTATCAGCAGACCCCCACTCATCACACAATATACATGGCTCTGAATCCTCGGAGGGGAGTTAAAAGTTCAATCCGTTTAGCCCTAATGTTTTCCTAATGGCTGCTTGTTGAGTTAATAGTTAAATCACAGAGAGGATCATTGTCCTTGCCTTTTATTTGCCCTCGCAAGTAAAGCTAAACACATGTTCTCACTTCAAAGTCTCTTAGATTGGCCCTGTTGATCTACACTAACAACTATTTGCTGGTTGTGGAAAAAATGCTATATATATATTGACTGAGCCGCAGGGTATAAAATGATAAAATGATAAAATATGCTCATAAAAAAATTAAAACGTGTCATATTTTAGTTTAAAATGTTGGCTTGTGGTACAGACATCAGCATACATTTTCTTCATTTTAATGTTTTGATTCCATACAATGCAATTATAGTACAAAAATAATCATTTAGATATTTTTTAATTTACATGCAATGCACCTATGACTAGAATTAATTGGTGACATTTACCAACACAGAAACTTCACATTCAACATAAATGAGATTACATAGGGATGAAAGACATATTTTAATTACACAATGGGTTAGAACAAGAATACATCACATATAAAGTGCATTGCTATCTGCATGACAGTAGGTAGTCTATTATATGTACAAGTGAATGGTAGTTATGGTAGTGGTAGTGAATTCTTCAGGTGACTAAATGCCGTACAACTTCCTTTTATAGTACTGGCATTAATTCATTTGCACCAATGTGATTATTCTTGCCCAGCTGACCATTTTTACGGTTCCAGTAAATTTCTATATATTGGCTGCTCAATTAAAATCCTTACAGATCCAGATGTTCAGCTCTTTTTATGCATTGGGTAACAAGGTCTGCTCATTCCAACCCACAAGACCAGCTCAGGAAATGCCCCAGCTTTCTTGGCGTCCAATTTTCCATCACAAAACATTGTAATTGTAATTTTTACTAGTCTGTGTACATGTCTGACAATCAAGCTAAAGTTAGCAGGCAGCCACAGGTTTTTCCAAAATGCCAATTAAACCAAAACATAAAGGACTTAGCTCAAAATGTCTTTGTAAACAACAAACTTCTTATTGTAACAAATGGAAGACATTAATGATTTTTAAAATGATTTTCCTGGCTCAGTTAACTGCAGGGATAACCACTTTCATACTGACCTACAATAACCTTTCTGCACCATTGCTCCTTAATGACAGAGGCCAAAACAAGGACATATCAAAAATAGCTCTTTACTGGTGAAGTCCATAGACAAAATCTATATACAGTAACATTAGAAAACAACATACACTCATATAATTGCACTAATAATGTCATATCTTTATAAGTGGTGATAGTGCCCACAGTCTTGGTAGCCAGGTGACATAATTTTCTCAGGTTAATTTTCCATACAGGGCTGCTGCATCACAGCCAGAATAAGTGCTGTATAATATATATCAGATGATCTCATGAATAAACAGGCTTCATTATTGTGATGGTGCCCCTAGCCCAGGGAAAAGACATGGGTTCACAACAGGGGTTAGACGGCTTGTTTGGATTTCTTCATCCTGCAAGAATCAAAAACAGATAAAATTAGGAAAATACAGTAGTTTGGATTGTTTCAAGGTGTTTGTTATTTTTTGTATGTTATTTGATATATAAAATGGTGGGGGTTTTTTCCCATGCGCGGTCCACTAACTTAATTCACTTACAACTATTTTCTATTACTTGAAAAAAACTTATAAGCTAACTGCAAGAGTGGCCTGCAATTTGTCCTGGTGGCATGGCTTACTTCTCCTGTGAGATAAATACATTTAATGCCATACTGTGGAACATCTCACACAACAAAACATCTCTGTGCAGACAAGCAAATGTGTACTCTCCAAAAGAAAAATGAATATTGCATATTTGCAATAACTAAAACGAAACACTACCTAAAACTACTGCTACAACAATATTTGCAACGACTCACTGTGTACTCAAAGTTATCTCAGAGAAATAATTACTTTCACTTTCTCTTTATTTAGTCCTCACTAGTTAGCCCGTTCGTTAGTTATATTGGTCAAAACCATGTATTGTTGTGTCCATTAAGAGGTATTAAAACATACAAAAGACAAAATGTGTAATCCTGTGAGGTGAGTTTTTTGACGCCTGGAGAACGAGCACAGCCCTCCTCCCTTTGTGACTAGCGTGTAATTGAAAACACATTAGGTCTGATCCATTGTTAATGCGCTCCATCTACTTTACTACATGGGCTGTTTTGTTATGCATAAGACATTCACACCTAAAGGACTCCACAACAGTCCCGAGCCAGACGGACCGACGGCAAGCCCCCAAAAGACTGTCCAATGGGTATTCGGAGTGGACACGCCTGGGCATTCACTAATGTTGATCAATGACTAAAATTAGTGCGGAATACAGGAAATTGTCTTCATTAAAATCAAATCAGATCTTCACAAAATCAGCTGCAAACCACTGGACATGTATTCACAACTCGAAATGAGTCCAAGAAGTTCACGATGGAAACTTGAATCCCTCTACAAACTTTACAGTGCCAAGTATTTTTAAACAGTGCTTCTGCTCTTGCAAAAGACAGTAAATGTTAACCGTGACTTCTGGGAATACTTCTTGGCACTTGATGATTGGCAAATTCCGTTTAAGGACATGGTCAAATCTCAGTATAAGAGATAAAAATCGGTTGTTTCTATACATCATGTATGACCATGTTCTGCCTCAAGAATCAGGTACTTTAGGCTTGTCTCATTACCAACAGGCTGCTTTTCGCATGTGCACTGGCACGTTTAAATGCGTATCGGTGTAAATTTGAATGTCTATAGGGTGGAAGTCATTATACTGACAGACAGACATAGGCTAGCTGATGGGAGACAGTGGAGCTACATGCACATTATATAGCACAAGATACTGTACTTACTTGTTGATAGCATTCTGCAGATACTGCTGCAGCCACCTGATTTCTGGGTTCACACACACCTCCTTGTTACTCTTCAACTTTGCACTGATAGAGAAATAAAAAGAAAATAGATGAGGATTTGGCAGTTATGCTACAGCAGAAGATGAAAGACTTATTTATGCAAAAACACTGGCTATCAGCTTTTCCGACACTTTCTTATCACACAAGCTGTCTTGACACAACATTGTGAAATTAACACTTAGAGATGCCGTCACAGCAGTCTGTTTGTTTTTGGGGGTCACTCACAGCCCTTCTCACCAAAAATATGCCCTGGATTACATGCTAGCCAGGCATGCCATTCTTAATTGTGATGCCAAATTGATGCCCTGTAAAAATATGAGTTTTGACATCAAAGGACCATGTGTCAAAGAGGAATCTCTATAAATGTGACCATGTGGCTATTTACAGAAAGGTCAAGACCAGATCGTATGTCTATCAGTGGGAGATACCATAGTAACAAAGATTTTGATAACAAATGACACAAGTGTTTGATTTTCTTCTCCTTAAATTACTATGTCTTCCTGTCTACTTTAACCAAATACAGGCCTTGTTCCATAAAGTTACCACACACTAGCTGTAACATTGAATTAAGTCTGAATCGTAACACAAGGAGAGACGAAACCAACGACGCAATCACGAAAACCACAACTATTCTTTCCCTCTATAAAAAGTGCTTGCAAAATCCACCTTTCTTTCATTCTACTAAAAATGTCCACTTCCCGGATATGCCTTTAGTTTTTTCCAGAGAGACAAAAATTAGCATTTTCTTAAGATGTGTGAGTGTCAGTGCGAGTGACAGAGGGGCGTACGGCTAAAAATGCTTTTCTCAATCCTGTCAGCGCGTGGAGATTGATGGTGAGAAGTATCCAGGAAGGAGGAAACCTGACCAATGGAGTGTACATGTGTGCATTTGGGCAGTTGAAGAATGAAGAAAACGTCGCACTCACATCACTTGGAATGGGCAGTTAGGAGTCTGAATAAACCGCAGCTCCCGGATGTGGAATTTGGAGATGTTGTTGACTGTGGAACGGCAGTAACATCTCTCCACCAGGCTGATGGGCTTTCCTGTAAAGAGGGTAAACAGATTAAGACTTAAGGCCTAATAGAAATAACAGCATGTAACTAAAAGACAACAACTAGAATAAACTTAAACATTTGGTAAAAAGTAGGTCCCCTCATCTCATCATAATTCTAAGTACCTGAAAACCAATCACTGCCGTAATCCAAAATCTCAAAACTCTCAAAAGAATATATACATAACTGTCATTTTATCTAAAACAAGATTAAAGAAATAGGAGGATGTTCTAGCGTGTGGTCCCCATATGTGTGAGTGAGGTAGATGAACTTGTTGCCATCAGAACGTTTTGTTCAAGCTGATTTCATTTTTTTTTTTTTTACGTCTGATTGTAAGACAACACAAACCACTCCATACATTATCTTTTTTAAAGGGAGAGAAAAATAAGACTTTAACATCAAATAACACAGAGCAGTCTTGTTGGATCGATGTGCTTTTAGGCACGTCTTAATGTTTTTGTCGCGCGTATTAACATAATAAAGAACGAAGCACCAAAAGAAAAGTGATTAGTTAGATGTGTGATGTCGCCATGAAGACTAGCTGCACTGATGGCTTCTTCATTTGCGCAAATGAAATGTGAAAGTAGAACAAATACACACTGAAGAGCGATGTGCGGGTCAAGCACGCAGCCATAGGCGCTTTTACGCACGGGGCAAAATCATGTGCTCTATCGTGAATCAAGAGTCCCCCGCAAACACTGCTTTTGTAAAACTGCAATTAATTAAGAACATAGTTGAATTATTAATTAAATTTAAATGTGCGTTTTTTTGTTTCGTTTTTTTAACTTAATCAACTAAACTATTTTGTCGAATGATATTTGTATTTCACAGCTACAGATATGTCCATGCGAGACTGATACGTAGTACTTGACTTGAAAACTATTATTTGAAAATTAAATTGATTTGTTCCTTACCTTCTGATTCGGGTGCATATGCTATTAACATAAGCGTAGCCACGACAGTTAACAGCTTCAACTCCATCCTGCGTCAGTGCCAGTACCACCGCTGTTTGATGTGCTCTCAGTAAAGTCCAGAGGAACTATGACAGACGGCGCGCTGCTGGAGTGTTAAATTACGCACAGCCAAATGTGAAGCGCCGGAGAGACGTCGCATCACATCCGGTTTGTTTGCAAATAAAAGCCACACTAACACTAATAGGGCTGGTTCAGCGCTCATATGTCGATTGTCATTCACCCGTGTCACTTTAAAAATAAACGTATGCACATGCCTGGATTCAGCGCGTTAAGATGAGATTTTCTCATCCAATATGAATCCTTCTGAAAATGTATGATATGAGATTTTATTTTTACGAAAGTCACCGTTTCCGTTTTCACAAGTGGATTTTTTCCCTTAACTGCCAGAAGTGCGCGCTCCCAATTAAGATGCGTCAAACCCTAACGACCCTCACAAAAAAGACTGTTAAGCTACGTGCTCCGGCCAGAAGTGCGCGCTCCCAATTAAGATGCGTCAAACCCTAACGACCCTCACAAAAAAGACTGTTAAGCTACGTGCTCCGGGTTCTGTGTCTTACCCAAAGACTTCAAATCTAGATTTGATCTGTTGGCCTATAGATTAGTAATCACTTAAGAGGAAACTACCGGCCACTCATCCAGGTATATGGTTACACAATTTGATGTGTGTTTTGTTTTTTTTCCCCTAACGCTGCAAAGCTGTATCCTAATAGGCCCACTCTGCAGGTGGGAAATAAAGTAATTACCTTATATATTATGCATATTGTAGAAACAGAGTTGATAATGACCTGTATTATCTAAAGCCCGTATGCCACGGGACTTTTTAAATGTATAACCGAGGCACTAAAACAACCGAGAAGGCGTGTGGCTCTGAAAAGCAAACACGGATTTAAAACAAGAAGCGCCTCAGTCAGGTCATGTTTGAGTAGAAGAGTATTTTTTCGGCCCAGGGATCACCTCCACCTCCACGGGAAAGTTTCCACTCTGGTCCTATACGCATGGACGTATTTGTAGGCGCGTGCGTGTCGTCGCTGCGGGCGCAGGACGCTCGTGTTATTAGTGTCCTTAACAGGACGCAGATGTGAAACAGGCATTTGGCTTTCATCAAGAACCTTCGTTTGTGCGCAGGCACTGCCTCTGTTGTGTGAAAGTTACTTAGTTACTTTCTTTTTTCGTCACAAAGTAATCTGTAATTCTTAAAACAATTGGTCTCAAATCTCAAATGAGAGTGTAATGACAGATGTGGAGTAAACGTGTGATGTTGTAATTATAATGTCTATTAGGCCACTTTATAAGTGCTAATGCTGATTGGCTTACAGCTGCTGCCCCTGAAACTGTAATATTGAGACAGTTCTTTTAAGTAAGGTAAATTAATTAAAACGTGAATTGAAATATTATCATAACAGGTGTACCTAATATAGTGGCCAGTCAACATACTATTAGTGAGTCATTAACTTGGTGGTGTTTGAGATGTTGCCATGTAAACCGGGCAGGCAGCTCATGACGAGTGCTGGGCATGCTGTTGACAGCTGAAAGAACATATTGACTTCTCTCACAGACCTCAAAGAGTGTCTGACTCCAAGTGTGAGAGAGGAAAATAGACCAAGAGAACAAGTCACGGCCCTGTGGCAGCAGATCTCTCTAAGAATCTCTTCTAAAACACGGACTTTTAAAACACCACCTTAAGGCAGGGCTACTCTAGCCCACATTGCCAAGAATTTGTTCTTAATATTTTGCCAGATGAAATGAAGGTTAAATAAAACAAATAGGTTGAGGTTTGCAAGTGAAAGTGAAACTAAATAGAAAGATACTACATAAAATAAAACACATTAGGACTAATCCAACCCCAAACCCTTTGTTGAGAAAGTTTGCTTTGCCTCTTCTTGTTCTCTTCCCATTTCCTGCTGTGTTCTTTTGCTCTGTTCATTTATGGATTTATTATATTTTTAGACACTGCTGATTGTTGATGAGGAGAATTTATTTCCCCTAAGACTATGAAAGCTTGACACAAACTTGTAAAAACACAAATGGAAGTAATCTATTCTCACAAGACAAATAAGTGAAAGCACGCTCTTAATGCTATCGGCCTGTGACTTCTCATGGGACAACATAACATCTTATGTTGCAACTGTTGAGGTGAATGGTCCAGAGTAGAAGGGTTACATAAGCAGCACTTGGCACCAGTTATTGTTCTATTGTTTCATTCCCTCCAACGTTAACAACTGTGGTTTTTGTATTCCCCGACATAAAACACTCACTTCTGTTCTTCTGCCATGATTTACTCTATATCTTAAATCTTAAAATGTAGGAAATGCATTCGTTCTGGTGATTTAGGTACAAGCCAAACTTAAAGTGTATGATTCCCGTTACGTTTCTCTAGCACCTGTGCACGTTGCGCTGTTTACGGGGCTGGAGCTGCTTCCATGTGGTGCTCATGTTTTGGGAGGTCCCACTCCAGGGGTCCATCTCTGGTTCTCTGTACGCACCATTTCTTACTGTACCCTCAAAGAGCATCACTGCACACTCTTTTGACCGTGACTGTAAATTACAATCCAGGTCCTCTGAAGATTCTCAGGCTTTACAGATGTCTTGAGCCCAGGCTGTTCATGGCCGAGGTTAAGTTAACTATGCTTGTTTTGGATTTATATATTATTGTAATGGTTTATTATTCACTTAAAAATGTCAATACATTCTTAATGATGTTTTTTTTCTTTGTGTTGTGTAGATTCATGCAAACAATGAATGCCTCCTTTGTAGTGTTTGGTATTTTGTATTTAAACTGGTATTGCCATTAAAATAAATAAAATAAATACATAAATACGCTATGATCCATATATTTTCTCAAGTAAAGTTGCAGAGGAATTGAGACATCATGATCTTTCACTGAACAGTTTATTTAAACCCTTTCAGACCAGAGTGACCCTTACAGACTGTGTGACCCGGGGGGCATTGCCATGGATGACTGAACTTATTATAGCGACCGTCTAATTTCCACAGATCACACTTTAAATTGTGAACAAACAGGCAACTGGCCACAGTAGGACGCCTTTGTGGATCTACGGGACTGAGGTGCTGCTGCTGAGTCTTTGTCCTCATCTCCCATAGGTTCACCTATTAAACCAGCATATGTGCCCGTCAGCTACGTCTTTAGCAATAGAAATCAAATCCAAGGAAACACAAAGCTTTTGACACAAGCTTACAATTACTCAAAGATCTTTGGGCAACCATTTCCTGTCTTAGCCTTGTTTGGACAAAGGATTAAAGTCTCATTGAGAATTTGATCTCAATTGGCTATATCAGTTATCAGATTTATGTGCACTGTTCTGACCACAAAAGCTCTTATGTTAATTCATTTAAAAGTATTATTCAATCAGCGTTTCTCACAAGTTTAGTCTATCCACACATCTACATTTGCATAATTTTATACTATTTTTTGGTGTATAAATTGGTGTTACTATTGATTAAATAGTTATTTCTGTATATTTATTGCAATACCACAAGCATAAATTTATATCTCCAATTTTTTCTTTAGCTTGTTTTTAGACCATTTAAACAATTTTTAGACCTCAAAAATAAGACTATCTCACCATCTCCTTGGAATGGTGATTCAGTGATTCAGTTATTTACGAACACGTAGTGAAACGTTTGATAGAAAATGTTAACAATCATTTTCTGTAATATAGAATTTTCCTTTTTATCCTTTTATTTTATTCCATAGGTGTTGGTGATTGACACCTGGTCCTGTCGGGTCACCGGGACTGTCAGGAGCAGAGCGCCTGTCTTCAGCTGTTTGTGTGGTGTTAGTAACTTCGACACACGGTAAGATGCCATGACACTGCGGAATTGTGTGTTTGAAGTCCACAACTGTGATATAGTGCAGCCCAGCCATTCATCAAGTTACGCTTTTTCTACAAATCCAAGGAATGCCATCAAGGACCTTGGATTTCTGCCTCTCTCTCTCACAACCTCTCCTCCTCTCTCTTTCTAAGAACTAATCAGTGTTTTCACAGCCCCAAATCAGCTAAATTAATTTATGCCTGCTTTTTGTCTCTTGTCATACATAGTCATTGGTTTTCAGTTCTTCAAACATGAGAAGCTGTGAACCCCCATCTGTTGTATAGACATGTCATTGTGGTCATGTGTGTTAGTAAATTGCGAATGCTCAGATACACTGAATTGCTCCACTCCACAGTCATCTTTTTTATGAGTTTCTTTTGACATAGAAACCAAAAACCACCACACAAACATGGCCGCCTCTTGGTTCATCCTTGGACAACATACATACTGTCCTTTGGCATTGATATACACGCTCCAAAGCTAGTTCGGGTGGCACTTGCATTAGTCAAAGCTTCCTGTTGCAGCTTAGTTCTAGTTTTCCCCTTAAACCTGATCCATTTGTGTGATAAAAACTCTTTGGAGCCACATGGAGGTGGTTAATATTGCATTATTCACTCTTAGCTGTGGCGTCAAAAAGCACAAGTGGTATTGCCTGTCTGTCGTCAACCTGGTATGTGGCCATGTAATGTGCCTCTGATGACTAAACAGGTGAGTGTGAGCCAAAAACAGCTGAAAATCTCTCACATAAATCACAATGTTATAGGCCCTCAAAGCATGGTTTAACAAGACCAGTAAAAATCCTTTGTGTTTCTGGTTTGGATATATGTTTTAATTAGT
>JACN01004947.1:0-10428 GCA_000787155.1 Scartelaos histophorus
TTATTATTATTATATTTTTTTATTTTACAGAAATTGACTCCCATAGGAAACACTTCTCCTCTGGAATGTCCTCTCCAACCACCATCAACACTCACACCCCATATTCAAACCAGGCAAAGTGGGTGGAGTGTTATAATTAAGGACACAACAACAGTTTGTACTTGAGCCACTGCTGCTTCACTGTGGCACCTTGTAGTCTCACCGGTCTCCATTTCAAGTTCACTGCTTCAGTAGTTTGGGCACCATTGGCTGAACAACATTGATAAGTAGTTGCAGGCTCTCCTTTGCTGTCTCTCGCCTCTTTAATGAGCACTCTCAATGCAATTCATTGCAAGTGGTTTAATGGATCACCCCCTGGAGAGCAGACTGCACTTCAACCTTCAGTGTTCCAACAGCAAACTCTAGTATAGGCATAAAATCATTATGCTTCTCTCAATGTCTTTTTAGGATTAAGAAAAAAAAAATACTCTGCCAAAAGAATCCAATATGTGACAATTCCAGTGTTCCAGAGAACACTACTACCCACTCAAAAAGAAAAACAAAAACAAAAACAAAACAAAAAACCCTTCAGGCTGTTCACATTTCTTTAAAACTCAGCAGTCCACTCTTGATTTGTGCAAAACTGTAGGAAGCTTGTTGAGCTAATAATATTCACAGAACCGTATTATAATTATGCCCACAAGTTCTGTAATTTCATTTGTGACTAAACAAGTAAGTGAATGCTGCATGCATTTACTACAGCCTACAAAAGCTAGTTTAAATTATTAAACTATTTTCTTTCGAAAGATGTGAATCATATATTTAAACTGATATACCAGGACATGCTATCATGTTTTCATTAGATTTAGGTCTACTGAAATCTGATCCAAATATTTTCATTTGTCAACCATGCTGGCACTTAGTAACATAGTTCAATAAATAAAATGTGTTAATGTTTCTCAAACTTTGGTATGTGTACCACTAGTCATAGGCTAGCTTCTTCAGGTGGTACTTTTTACTTCAGATTTGTTTAATACAGACTTAACTTTATCCACCTTTTTGTCCTCCTTTTGTTAATTCCTCTGTAGAACTATAGTGACAATGATGTTGTCCATTTGTATCCCTAAATATAGACTTCGTATAGATCTCGTGGTACTTGGAAACCCAAATCTTTTCTTAGTGGTACTTGGTGTGAAAAGAGGGCCACTGTAGCCCCTTTGTGCGGCTCCAGACTGTATGTGCAGCTCCAACCGTGACATCTAGCGTCCATTTTGTACATTACACTTTATAAAGCGCCACGGATTACATTTACCTTGTTAATTATCAGTTGGAAATTGACCTATTTTCACATGTGATCCTACTGATGTCGCGTGTCTTGTGATCATTCTCGTGTATATTTTAATAAGAGAAAAAAGACAGATACGTTCTTACTTCCGGGTGCAGGCCCTCGTTTCCGGTCACATGCTGCGATCAGCTGACATCACGAAGCTTCTCCTTTTGATGCTCTGCTGACTGTCCACCGTCGACGGACAGAGGCGACAAATTCTGTATATTCTCTCGGTTTTGCTGGCATAAAAGAGCACCACACTTAGCACCACACTTGTTGCCGGTGGAGCGGGATTATCGGCGGATAGATGCTGTTGGAGTGGATGATGAACGGACACGCTCTTCTGTATACGGGGGTCACTCTGGCCTTCTGGAGTACCATCCTAATCGTCGGTCAGTCTACGCTATTACACATTTATGAATGACATAGACACTTGAATAGATTTTACATATACTTAAATACGTCCCCACTGCTTTGTTTTCCCTCTACACTTAGCATTATTAGCATCCAACTGCATTTTGCACCTGATCTACTCATGCTAATGTGTGTTTTGCTTGGTGTTAGCATACTGTCACAATGCAGAAATTATAAAGAGATAGAGATTCCAATTATTTGAAATACTATATATATGACTATTTAATTATGGCTAGATTAATAATTAATAATTAACACAGTCTATTATTAATTTAGCTTGCGTTAA
Source organism: Scartelaos histophorus (assembly GCA_000787155.1). NCBI lineage: Eukaryota > Metazoa > Chordata > Actinopteri > Gobiiformes > Gobiidae > Scartelaos > Scartelaos histophorus. Next base: position 2,007 of record JACN01004947.1, read on the forward strand.
CCATCACTAGCATTTGACAGCTAGCTTCAACAAATCGATTTGAAATTGAAAGCTTGTGAAATCTATGTGTTTCTGTGGGTTTGTGTTGCTACTTTCGTACTCGTCTATTTGCAATATAAGTTTGTAATTCCGGAGTAACCGTGTAAAACAAGTCTCCTCCATCACGTGATACTGAGCTATCACACCTAAACTGCAACTTGTAAAGGCATTTGCACATGACTGCTTCTCTGACTACTAAAGCAGAAAACCAAACTGTTCAGTTATCTAAGTTGCATTTTCTTTCTTTTCTACAGGTATCTGCTATACAATTTTTGACTTGGGATTCAGATTTGATGTAGCATGGTAAGGCTGACATAATGCAATGTCTTTACTCAAATCCTACATCGTACATTTCCCTGATTGCATAAAATGGTTTCTTTTTTGGTGCCTGTCAGGTTTTTTATGCACAGATGTGTGTGCTCGGGAAAATTGCATTGATTCTCTTCTCATTATTACTATTTCTTTGCATTGTCATCTGTTTGATTTCAGTATGTTTGGAGAGAATAGTTAGTTTCAAATGGTATAAATGATAATACTGTTGTCTGTATGACAGCTTTTGCATTTGTTGTCTTTTTCAGGTTCCTGACAGAGACTTCACCTTACATGTGGGCTAACCTGGGCATTGGCCTGGCTATTTCCCTGTCAGTGGTGGGCGCTGCCTGGTAAGTGTGAGCAGCTAAATAATTTATTGTCATTAATTGCGTTGTATCAATTTAAGTAAGAATTAATATAATTTGTTTTTTGGTTTTTTTTTTTAGGGGCATCTACATCACAGGATCCAGCATCATTGGTGGTGGTGTCAAGGCACCTAGAATCAAAACTAAGAATTTAGTCAGGTAGGTAAACTATACTATACTAATGCAAAAAATATGTATGTATGTATGTATGTATGTATTTATGTATTTATTTATTTATTTGTTTATTTATTTATTTATTTAAGGGCTCAAATAACATGCATTCTTTTGCTTTCATATCTAGCATCATCTTCTGTGAAGCTGTAGCAATTTATGGAATTATTATGGCTATTGTCATCAGCAACATGGCTGAGGTAAGATATTCTATACAGATATACTATTGTCAATTAATTTGTCTATATTTATACATTTTCTAACATTTTGAACTTTTACTGTGTCCAAGTCCAGATATTATTATATTATGCTTGTTATGAGGAAGTGTCCTTTGAGACATGACTCATATGGGAACTATAACATGTTTAGAATGAATCAGTGCAAGGATAGTTTACTGTTTATATTTAGGCAATCTTTTTTCCCTGCAGATGTTCGGTGGAACAACCCCAGACACCATTGGAGCTAAGAACTACCAAGCCGGTGAGTGTGTGATACAAGGTTATTAGACAATTACTGTATTAGGTGTGAACAAATATTTTAGGGTGTGCGCTAGGGCTGCACAACATGACAAAAAGATGCCATAAATGAGAACTGACTAATCTAAGAATCTAAGGTTAATCCAAGTTTAATGTAGGAGTGAATAAGGAAAATCATTACAATCAACCAGTCTACCATTTTGTTTTTTGTTTTTCAAAAACTTTAAGTTTTTATAATATATTTATTTCTGTGCAATATTTGTTACTGCGCTAGCCAATATTGTGATATCAATATTTTTTGCATATTGTGCTGCCCTTGTATGCACTACATATAACTAAATTCTTTTCAATTATATTTTTATTTTATTTATATATCTTTCACATAGAGTGAATTGAAAAACTCAGCTCTTTATGTAATAATTTCTTTATGTAAATTCCAAGGGTCTGATGGCTACTAACTGATGACAGTATCAGTAATGTCTAGTAGTGGTTAGTAGTAGTTTCTGGTAGTGGTTAGTAGTAGTTTGCCCATCACTATAAGGGTGGGTCCTAAACTGGACCCACTGGTCCTGTTGTGGAGTTGGGTTTGGTGTGGCATTTTGATTTAAAAATGTATAAGCAAATCTAGTGCACTGAAATTACAGTATTATATCCTTTGCGTTTGCAGGATATTCTATGTTTGGTGCTGGCCTGACCGTTGGCTTCTCAAACCTGTTCTGTGGAATCTGTGTGGGCATCGTGGGCAGTGGAGCCGCTCTGGCAGATGCTCAGAACCCCAGTCTCTTTGTCAAAATCCTCATTGTGGAAATCTTTGGCAGCGCGATTGGCCTGTTTGGTGTGATTGTGGCCATTCTGCAGGTGGGTAACACATAAGAATAGGAATAGAATTGTTTTTGTTTTTAAATGAAAAAAAAAACTGAAATGGAATAATTACAATTTAGACATGTTTTCCAGTCAAGCAAAGTTAAGTCTGCATTCCTTGATGTTTTACACATTTAGAAATGTTTTAGTCCAGTTTCCAGCAACTTTCAGACTTGATCTAATCCTTTATCTAAAGAGGGTAATGCTACAGAGAATGCTTGTTGTATTAACTTCTCACAGACCATAAATATTTAAACAATATGTACAATCCTTTTGTCTTATTAAGATAAACTACAATAATTACTATTAAAATTTCATTAGACCAGCAATGCAGTCCAAATAATATACATTAGTTAGACCCAGTCACACAGCTTAACTGGTTTTATGTGGCTGTTTTTTTTTTCTCAGCTTCCTCTTTCCATGTGTTAGTTGTGTCCATGTGTCATTCCCAGATTGTCATCAGTGGTTCAGATTTGTCTTTTTGGACAGTAATGCGTAAAAATTTAAAGTAGTTACATAAGTTATGGCTGTATGCTTACACAAACATGGAACTAGTTATTTTATATCCCAGATAAATATGTTTTGTTATGTTTACAACAGTGCAAAAAGTTATTTTGTGATCTTTACTTCAACTTTAGATGAGTTTGAGGGCCTGACTATGGATTTTAAATGCAAAATATTGGTGTCGGCAAATATATGATATTGTTTTAAAAAATCTGGCCCATTCTACATTCTACATTGTACAGTACACATAACACTTAAACTGGAACTAAACAAGGATTAGATCAGTCATTTGCTTGGCAAGAATGGACTTATGCCATTTTATGCCCTTTAAATATTAACCTAAGTATGACCTTTATCTGTTGTCATTTTGTATTGCAGACATCAAAAGTAAAGATGGGAGACTAAAAGCGCCTCTATCTTGAGAAGAATTTGCTGGATGGATTATTGTGTAAATACATCGTAAATTATTTAAGTGTCTCTATTTGCCTGTTTTTAACCTGTCATTCACAACAAATGACTCGTGCAAGTCCTACTCCTCCTGCATTTGAATACAATGAATGTTTAAAGAGAGAAAACACTTGTAATGGCTACTCGTACTATAGACCAGCAGCAGTTTCTTCCACTAAACTGTGAATGAGAAGTTAAAAACACGGGTATTTGAACATATTGGTGTGTATGTGTGTATGTATGATGCACTTGTCTCTCATTTTCTCTCCACTGAAGCATGGGGTTGTCAAAATGTGTTTACTTTAACCTGGTCTGTCATGTATTTTTCTTTTCTTTGTTTCTTTTAAGCCAGTGGTCCTTAATCAGCAAAGTGTCCCAGTTACAGTATTTTGCCTGACACAGCAGAACAAAGTTTATTTAATGTTATTTTGAGAATTCAGACCACAGCAGTACTTCTAATCAAATTTGTCATCTATTTCTATCATCGCTTACATTCCTACTTCCAAGATTTTAAGATTTGCTTTTAAAACCCTTAACCATCTTCTGAAAATAGTAGCGCAAACTGTGTTCTATAGGAAGTTATACAGACACAAAACAGGAATTCTTTCACATATCTGACCTGCTTGTGTCCATGGAGATGGATAAATTCAATGCCACACTGTGGAACATTCTAGGCAAGTAATGACATCACTTTACAGGCAAGCAGGTGTCAAACAGGCTTCAAATATAACTTTATTTTTGTCAGTATAATGTTGCATTAGTTTTAATCGTCTTATCTTTTCTATACATTCCTACATGTGTGAATGCACTGAAACTGTGGGTGATGTGCAATTCTACTCTTGTTTTACATGATTAAAAGCCATTTTTCTGTGCTCTGTAGTACTGATGTGAGCGGGTTCATGTGGGCACTTCATGCAACTATATAATTTATTGTTCCATAGTATGATCTCATTTTGTCAGAACATTTTGACAGACTATGGTTGTGAATGAACTTTTATTTTTGTTAATTCACTTTCTTGTGAAGTAGATTTATTGAAATTGTGAAAAAAAAAGTTGAGTCAATGACCCGGGCTTTAGAGAAGATATTTGATGACATTGATAAACCAGGCTGCATCCAACCCTCGGCTTACGGTGACTGTAGTTGGACCTGTGTGTATGTTCATGTTGATGTGATAGTGATCTGACAATAACCTTGTTTTTGACATTGTGGAAAAATAACAATCTCCCTGTACATGTCTGTAAGAAAATAAAATATTGAAATGGATACTTTCACTGTTTCTTCAGTTTTCAAATGGATCAAATATAGCATACGCACTTGGAAGATTTGATTCTTCTTTTTTATTATTATTATTATTTTAATTTTTGCCACAAGAGGGCGACATATACCACAACGTATTATGCACCTGTTCATGGATGAAGGAAAAAAATAATAATAATACAAACGATAACCTAAACATGTTCAGCATTCAGTATTAAAACATACATTTATTCTTTATAGCCCATGCTTCAATTTAATGTGACTTAAGAGTTTTCAATTGAATTAAACGTATAACTTAAATTATATACTTACACATAACATTCAGTGGTTAAAATAAATACATAATTAAATAGAAGAGTAATTTGTTTTAAATTTTTATTGCATATTTATATACTGTTTCGCTCTTCTACTGGAATTTTCCCAATGTGGGAGAAATAAAGGTTCTCTTATGTTATAATAAATTAAAAATAGTTTCCCACAAATAAATCTCCTAAATGTGGCGCTATTTAAAAGGCATAACATATCTGGTAAAATAAATTAATGAAGTATATGTATGGCGATTATAAAATAACAGAAAATTCATTTATTTGACACCAAAAGCGATTCGCGCTCACTCCAGGCTTCCGTAGGCAGCAGGAGCGAGGGACCTGCTCGCAGCCACAGCATCCTTTTCTTTGGTTTCTCTTATCCTCACCAAAACACCACGGGATGACGGAAAAACACGAGGATAGCGTCCTTTTTACTCTTCGGATGGTCGTAAACAAATAATCCGGGATATGCTAGCCGTTTTTCACCAAAATGAGGCGCTTACCCGAAGAAGCAGACATAATAGCTTGTCTGTGAAAAGAATATAGTTATCTTTAGCCGATCGAGCTGGGCTGATCCTTTTGCCTTTTTTTATTGCAGATATTTCTTAGATTTTTGACTGCGTTATCTTCACATCTACTGCTTCGTAAGCTTTTTAAATATTTTTTTCCGGCGAGTGCACCACTAACACAGAGGATGCTCAGATAAGAGAAAGTGCTCGCTTGACAACATCCAAGGTAGGTACCGTGCACTATTGTTTTCACTTTCCACTGTTACTATGCAATTTTTCTGCTAGCATCACCATCTAGATCTCCTGTCTTAACGCACAATCTGTTATATTTAACCGTACACGATATTGCAATGTTAGGAAGCACATTTTGAACTAGCTCCATCTCAGGGATCCATGCATCATTCTTATTCTTACACCCGCCATAGTGGACTCTCCTTTTACCATGCACTATTGTTGTTTTAACCACTTCTCTCTCCACAAAACATTTTCTTTAAATACTGCTTGTAGTAATTTGATTTATTTCTGCACAATTTCTATTTAGTTCTGCACAAATGCACATCTTTGTATATGAAGTGTCTTGCAAGTCTAGCCATAGCCTGTTTCAATGGGGGAACTGGAGTGCACAGCAAGAGGAGAGGCATTGTCAGGATGCTTGAACTAACCAGGCATTTACACAGAAGCTCCCTACGTATGCCATAATCCAATGTGACATCTTGCTCATTTATGACACATTATCTCCTATGGGCTGGATACTACCACTGCACCGGAGAGGTTATAGTGGCAAGTGGACTGGAACCACTGCCCTCCCTTACTCCCCATCTGTGTGCAAGTTAATGGGTTTTGCTGTTTCATTTTTATGCTGTGTATAAAACATTTAACTTGTCAAGAGAATGTATTTATTTTTTATGGAGCCGCTTTTGTATTCCAGCTTGATAAACAGAGCAGTAAAGTCATTTTAGCGACCCAAATCCAACACACAATCCATAGAATAAACCCTGTAGTTGTTTCACATTCAGTAAGCAAATAACAATAATGCCAGTTTCCATCTTGGTTTATATTTTTAAGCAGAATCCAGTGTACAATTATATGCATATGAGTTGTTTTGGTTATGCAATCAAGAACAATGACTCGGAACAGAAAGTTAAAGTATTCTGTCTATTGTTATTGAAATTCAAGTCAGTGCCTTACAGTTCTGCTCATAATTTACAGAAGATCCAGGTGTACTATATCTCTGGTATTGTAGGATAGGATCAGTGCCATGGCGGAGGTCCAAACATCTTCATTGGAGTGCATTTTTAAGTGTAAAAAATGAGAACTGCATATTTTAAGATTGTTTAAACTTATAAATGTTTAATGAAATGCAGTTATGTAAGCGGAGCCTCACTTTACTGATATCAACTTAAGTGCTGCCTTCTTCTTCTTTGTCTTTGCAGTTTTGAAAGTCACAGCAGCCGCCATTGTTATTAGTCACCTCGCCTTTGTCAGTCACTATCAATTATGTGAGGTACAACTCTGTCAAAACATGAAGGATGAACCTAGCCTTCAGAAATGTGATCATGAAGGGAATTAAATCATCAGTCCAATTGCAAATTACTTACGCAGCGTGATCACTGGCGCATTCTTCTCACCGTGTCAACTTTTTAGGTAACGAGATGAGATATAGAGATGGACGGGCTGGTGTTCGAACATTTAGTGCACTGCCTAAAGCCTTAAATCTCCAGCCAATGTTTTGTTTTGACTGACCTGCTGCTGATAGAATATGGAAAAGGTTTATTTGAACACTTTAGTGCAAACCCAATATATCGGCAGAGCTTATTGGCCATTGGTTTGTATGAATTCTAAACAGTCAGTACCTCTAGACAGTATTAATAAGTACATATTTTGTGGATTACATACAGCATACAGACAAAAGTATTTGTTCCACCACTTTTAGTATTTATTTGTATCTGGACAGCATTTATTTAGTTTTGACAACCCAAAAACTTACTTCAGCTATAATTTATCTACTTGTACTTGCTATTCATTGTTTTATTTCCTTAGTTTGCGTATTCTGTTAATTGACAATGGCAACAAAACTAATTCTGATTCTACAAAATGCAGTTGTATGTTTGCAGTGCTAGTCATGATCAGGATATCACTTCACTCATACTCACAAATCTGTAATATCACTAATACTGAATGGGAAAATGTAAATTAGGGGTTCTCAACTTTATCATTTGATAGCCCTCCATCAAAATCTGAATCCAGTTGAGACCTATGATCTCAATTGATGCCGTCTTTGGAGTACCACTATCTAAAATTGTGGGTTTTATTTTAAATGTCCTGGAAATAAGTTGGCATGTTGCCCGGCAGAACTCGGTGCTCCGAGCCAAGAAATAAACCCAAACATAGCACAGTATTAATGCAACAAGTCTATTTGATTTTAAACAGATTATTTCCCCCATTAGTGAGTTGTTAGAGGCCTGTTGTCCAGATGTTTTGCCTTAGATTTTGGCATTGGCTTTGGTGTTATGCCTCCACCATTTTGATTTCTATGAAACGCTCATTGGTTGATGAACCGAAAATGAGTTTATAATTGTGTTTTATATGTTGATCCATATTAATACAATCTATGTTCATTACAGTAGACTTGTGGTATGACTTGAGAATGTAACTCATATCATTTTGTAGCTGTTTTCTGTAGTTATTTTGTACTTTTTATTGGTTCATCTGTTAGCTTCGTTAGCCTTTTGCTTCCACCACGCAATACTCTAATTTACAAGTAGTGTAGGTAATGTTGGTGAGGTGTCTTGCTCAATGACATGACAGCAGTATGGACTTTATGTATTCTGTGCAACTAGACTTCTGCACTACTGGTTACCCCAAATGTATCCATCTTTTTCACCGCATACCAAAAAGTAATCGTAAAAGTGACGCTAAATTTGCTTTATAAAGAACATATCATTTTGGACGGTGATCTTGCTCTGCTTTCTAACACAGAGCCTATCTTAACTAAATGGAATAGCTTAATACTGCTTCTGCATTGAGGCTATACACAAATGCATTATATAAAAGGTTGATAAGAAGTGCTGAAAGCCTGACTGTTCTTAAGCCTAATATCCTAGTGATGTTTTAAGCCAGTCTTTTAACTTATGCATCAAATCCTGATCTTTTTCCATAGCCTCTCTCTCTC
>KN505656.1:0-26115 GCA_000787155.1 Scartelaos histophorus
ATAATGTAAAATAGACTAAAAATCTTGTTTTCGCACGACTTCTTTTGCCTCATCTGGATTACACAGCAAAAGTGGTACGAATTTACAAACTGTTCTGTTACTGGAGATAATAGTAATAACACATGAAGTGGCGGTGATAGAAATGTAGTAATATCTGTATCAGTTGCAGCAAAGTTGGTGGTTCTGGCCAGTGCCTACAAATGCTGTGCCTTGAAGCAATACACGTCACCCATATTTCATAAATACAACAATAAGCACTTTACAATCACTTTACAATACAACATATTTTTCCTCAAATCATTTATATTACTTTCCTTTTTGACTTATGTTGTAATGTTTTTCTCATCAAACATACCTGGGATTTTGTTTAGTTTTGTGTTATTCTCAAATCAAAAATGCTCTGTTCCATCTTGTGGTGATACAGCAAGTGCTCCACTGTGTTTTTAAACCTCATACACCTCACATGAATCATTTGGATGACTTGAATTTACAATTGTGTACAGTACTAACGGTAAAAGATTATTGTTAACCTGAAAACTACCACTGTGTGACATCACAAGTAGATGTAGACAGACTAATAAACCATATCCAGTTTTAATGAGGTGACAACATAATAAAATATAGGACCTTTTACTCTACAAAATTCCCTTTACCTTGTTTCCTTATAATTCTATTTTTATTTATTTGTTGTTTGTTTTGTTCATTTAAATGTTTGCATTACTTTCACTTAAGTCAACAGTCCTTGATTGACTCAAATTGAAAAGTCCACAGCCTTCCTGACATTGAGATTACTCCTCAATGACAAAGCACCTCTTCCTATAAGTCTGTATTCTCCGGAGGCCTTTATAATTAGAGCTATGGAAACAGGAAGCACCTCGCCCTCCCTATCTCCTCTTCCTCCCTGCCTCCTCCTCCTCTTTGCCCTCAGATCTACATTTATTTGTGCGTATTATCAGGTGGCCGCGATAGTATCTCCAGCTGTGATCGTCTGCAAGTTTTTCCTCGAAATGAGCAGTAGAAATGTATCTGCTCCAAGGCAATTAGCATGTTGTTTGGCATAGGCTATGGGCAGTTGGGTAATTACTGGCTATTTTGGTCTTCGTGTACATGTTTGTTTAACTTTGTCTACTTATTTTGTACTTAGAAAACAACAGGGCAAGTGTGGCAACTACTACTGATGGTATGCCCACAAAACAAACAAATTATAGTGCACAATGTAGACTACTAGTACTTGTGTATTTTTAGAAAAGCTCTTGTAAAATGACCGACTGCTATTGTGCTGTTGAAAACTTGTTGTTCTGCAGATAATCGCAGGTATAATTTCTCACTGACAAAACTTAATCCTCCAAAGTATCTCAGCTTGAACCATAAATATTAAGTATGATAAAACTCGGTTTATTAGCTGTAATTAAATATCTCATAAATGGAGACAAGCAGAAGTTACAGGTCAGGTCTAGGGAGAGGCAAGCACAGAAAGAATGCATTTTTTCAGCGTACCTTTTAGCAACACCTCTTACTGAATAAATGTTTAATGCTGCATTGTGAAAAATCCAAGGCAATGCACTTATATCTTCATGGAGACAAGCAAACTGTGCAGAAAAGAAAAGAAATACAAAAGTTAAAGCATACAGTGCACCTTTACAATATGAAATTAAGGAGTAAACAGCTACAAAATCACAACATCAGCAGGATAAAAGCAGATGAAAGATGCTATGAATCTCAAACAAAAGTAATACCTCTCATTTACAAAGCACAATCCTTTAAAGTTAACCCCACAGTTTAAGAACCGCTCCTCTAAATCATTAAAGACCCCATATATAACCAGACGTACTTACGTAAAACCAAAAAAAAAAGACCAATTCCCGCTTTCTTTTTATCTTTCGGCCGTCACCTCCTCAGTGAAGGTGCGTGTGACATTTTTATTAAAGTGCGGAGGCCTGTCTGACACTGCAGCGACGAGGGGTGAACCCGTATTTAACCCATTTCTAGTCCGTCCTGCTCAGACACGTAGGGTTCAAGGCAGAGAGATAGAAAAGGGGGTGGGGGGGGTGGTCTTTTATTGACTCAGACGAGTGTGTCCCACCTTTCTACTGCGGGAGGAATGTGCACCTGGAGCTGTTTGCAGAGTAATCCACAGGACAATGTAACGCCACATCTGCACCAATCAGAGACACTGCAGGGGCTTTTATCTATTAATTATTATTCACTGTGCAAATATAAACCGAGTGATGGATGATCCTGACTTTATGCACAGGTGAGATAGTCATTTTTGGGTTTTAAGCAGAAAAAAGTACATCAGTGGTTACCAGAAAGGTGAATGTGTTAATACAGTCCTGATTTGGTCTCGGTTTGGATGTAAATGTGGCTTATTTCTTCTTCTGTTCTTGTTTTAGTTAAGTCCAAGTTTAGTTCCTGGTTCATGTCCAGTTTTGAGTGACATGAACCAGTTTTCTCTAAATATCAATACAAAACTAAACACATTTGCATCATTTATGTCGTTTATGTGAATATGGTTGAACAATTTTGAGCCTTTTCAAGTGAAATACAAAAAACATGTTCAGCATTTGAGAAAAGTCTGAAATATGAACAATTAAACTAAAATAAGCATCACATTCAGCACATACTGTAGTTGCAGAAGTCTAAATAAAAATCTCTACAAATGGGATATATTGTCCTTATCTTTGTCATTTGCTAATTTCAAATATTCAAATTGCAGTTTCAAATTAATTTTAAAATATTATGTTTTTGTTATTAGCATTTAGCCTTTTTTATTTTTGTTTGTTAAAAAAATTGAATCAAATGGTAAATTCACGGCAAAAAATTTAATCTTGTTTGGATCTCACTCCAATACATTTTTAATTTGGATAAAGGCTTATTGTAATGGCTGTTATTCAGAATCTTAAAGTTAATTGATTATGAAGGTTGTGTGCAAGTAGTTTTAGACCTAGTTTTGTTCCTAGTTTTGCTTTAGTATTTCTTTTTTTCTATTGATGGCTGATAAAATGTGACACAGATGAATTACGGTGCAACTGTAGCTGTTCTTGCATTTGTGAAACCTATATTTAATTGCCGTACTGTATTTTGGAGTGATCTTTCTGGTCAGTCTGGCTCGCTCTGTCCTCTATTACAGTGCACACTCAGAAGGAGATGAGCGGGGATAAAACGACTAGGTTACGCCCCGCCGAGGAATTAGGATGCCTGGGGGGTGGGGGGGTGAGTTGATGGTTCAGCCTGGCTCTAGCCCTTAATATTGTGATTCCCTTAGTCAACAAAGCAGAGCGTTTGATGGGACTCCTCTGTGGGACTCGTCTGAAGAGGAGGAGGAGGGGCTGGTCCCGGATGGTTTGGGGACACAGTTGCCGATCACATCCACAGCAGCAGTGCACAGAGACACATGCTCCCTGCAAACAAGGAGGAAGAAGGTAGGACGACTTTAAAACTTTTAGACTATTTCGCAGTAGGAATTTATTGCAGGCGTGGAATTTGATCTCTGAAAAGTTAAGCCGTAGTTTGGAGAAGTTGTTCATTGACTCTATCTACGCTTTTTGCACCATTAAAAAGTGCAATAATCTAAGCAGAAACAGCACTTCAGGCTTTATAGCACTTGGTCTTATGCTTTTATTGTGGATGTTGGATCTCATTTTGACTTCAACTTTTGCACTGACATTTCTGCAAGTTGCTCTTATTGATATAACTGTATAAATTCTTTGTAAAATCATCTTATAGTTGTTTTGTTAATTGTTTTTACTGATACAAAAAGCAAAACCTGTGCCCAAAGCCTAACAGTTTATTTCAGAAATGATTTATACAGTTTTTTATGTATAGAACACTGATGTGCAAATGAGATACATCCCATTTCATGCTTGACTTGAAACACTTGGAATAACATAGCTTATGGGCAAGTCTGTGCAAAGACGTCCTATTTAAGGTTTGGATTTGTTTGATCGGATTTATGGTTCACCTGCTTCCCTGTGGCATACGAATCTATAGTGCTGAGTACGTGCATGTTTTTAAGGTTTGGCATTTGTCCTGTGGGAATGAGCTGTTCGATATTGAAAAAAATTTACCAGAATGAATATTGCAACTATATTATGTTATAGATTTGGTAATTTAGGTGTTATGACACTTAATTTAAAGCTACAGTAGTTACTATTTAAATTGGGTCAAGATCAGATTATGATCAAAGCAAGACTGAATAGACTCTAGAGGAAAAATTTCACGAAAAATTTTACTTTGATAATATTGTAAATCACAACTTTTTCATGACATGGATTAAATCACAATAACATTTAGATATAGATATAGTTATAAATGCAGATTTGTAAAAAACATGTTTGGAAAGCTTGATATTGAAAAAGCTGATAAAACTTCGGAGAATCGTTTTAGAAAAGTCTCTCTCTTTCAAAACTAGCATTAGACCAAAAGTTAATAAAAAAAAACCTGAAGAGCATTATTCTCATTGTGGTATTGGTATCAAGGTATCTGTCCTTTTTCTTAGTGTCAGAATCTTGACACTTGTCTTATATCGAATTGTTTATACTTTTAATGTGTTTTTTTTTTAGTTTTGCAGTGATTTTGTCTCAGTGTCTTAATTGGTGAGAAAGGTCTTGTCCTCTACTTGACTTCACAACTGTGGGAGCCCAGTGCTGTAATTCGACCTTGTCCGTTTGGCCACCTGTGCTCGCGCGCTCAAAGAAAACACTGGCTTTGTGTTGGAGTGACAGGAGCGGAGGCACCTTTTAGTGTCGCCTCTGACAGGTGGTGTCCACTGCTGTGGTCTGTCTCTGCCCAAAACAGCTGCATGGGACATTCATGGGAAAAGACGCTATTCCTAAACTTTACGGACGTCTGAAAATGCAGATTAGTTAACGAGACGTGTGGCTTGATTACACCAAAAATAAAAGACCTGATTGTAACTGAAACCATCATTATTTTAAACAATTTATGTACTGTCAAAGAGTTTTTATGAGTAATTTGTACTTTCTTTTTTTTTATTCTTGTTTTGTAAGACACTATAAACAAATGTATTTTTAATTACAGTATTTTGTAAGAGACTTGAGTAATAATTTTAATCACAGTTTAAATTGTATAAACTCCACAGTGTTGTTTAGTTGACTATAGTTGTGGGATGATGCAGTAGCCCCTGTCTTTACCCCCTCCCCGCGGGACAGTGTGAAGTGGGACTGTCCTGTGAACAGTGCTATAGAGGCTCTGTGTGAACCACATGCAGGAGGTCTGAGAACGGACAAGTCCAGTGCCTCAAAAGCACAAAGTGAAGACTTACTTTTAAAAAAACTACATCAATTTAAAAATAGTAAAATCGAATGAAGAACAGCAATATTTTAGTAGGAGTACAGTATTTTGTTAGAAGTCAAGATTCTAATTTTGATTTTAACACATTTCATGCCTCCTTGGTGTTTTGTATTAAGAAGTGTCTAAAGCGTCTGCTGCTTCTTGGAGTCCATACTTCACTGTGATTGATTAAATTTATAGAGCACTGAACATAGCGCTCCATTAAATGTAGAATCTATCAATGAATTAGGATATGACCATTTCACCAAATGAGCTGGGATGAGTTTGGTCACAGAGATCAGCTCACGATTCGACTTTCATCAAGTCAGTGACATATTAATTGTAGTCTTCATTTGAGCTACACTCTGTTACTTCCAAATGGTCTTTTTATTTCATTGGCATGAACCACGGACAGCCTGAAGTTTACTCTGTTACTTTTACTTGTAAATTGGAGTTTGTAGTGATAATGTATAATGGAAATGGTTTGCTTTGGTTTGCATAGAAGCCCAAGAAGAAGCTGTAAATGTAAATGACCCTATGATGGTTCAAATAAATAAACTATATTTCCTTTTTTATTTTTAGATCATTTTCTGTCATGTTTGAATCTGTTTTATCAGCAGCTGCTGTAGTCCCCTGTGTGTGGCTTTGTGAGCTCTGTCTGAAGTGATGTGGAGCCGAGGTGCTACATTCCTCAGTCTGTTGTGTGTTTGTGACTCTGGTTTGTCCCCAGTGACCACCCATCCTTTTACCCATCCATTATAACACAGCATGACCTGTTTACTCCCATTAAGAAGTCGCAACTCATGTTTTGGGGCGCACAAGTCTTTTTTGATTTTTTGTTTTGTACTTACCATCCTTTCAAGTGCACATGGGGCGCCAGGGGATCCAGCTCCATGATCTTGTTGCTAGGCTTGATCAGGACTGCCTTAGCTGGAGAATTTTACCTCTGGTGCGTGTTTTGGGTCGATGGGGGAAACCAGAGTGCCCAGAGGAAACCCATGAGACACAGGGAGAACATGCAAACATCGGACAGAAAGGATCGAACCCCGAAACAAATAATAAAGGCTGCATTTGTATGTTTAATAGAATGTCTCCTGCAAACCACCAAATGTCTTCAAATGGTTTGATTTTGCATGAAACTTGGCTAACACAATTTATACTAATACACTGAACTGAAGCATTTTTTTTTACCCCCAACTTCCTCAGGGTTCACATCTAGACTTTCTTAACTAGGATCTAGATTATTTATTGTGTTTGTTAACATTTCAGACTAGTTACTTTATAAATTTAGCTTGCAATAACTCAAAAGTGTCCAATGTTTAAAAAAAATGTATTTCTCACAGCTTTAGCAGATGATGCCCTGGAAAAACAAAGACAGACACCCATAAGTAAACCAATCTAGTAATTTTAACTAATATTTTCGATACTGTGTTGCAGTCAAGTACCAAACACATTCCTCTGTGTACCTCCTGTCAAATATGTCCCATTAGTTTTATCTGTTGGGCTGAAAAATGACAGTGCTGCAGCTCTCATGTCATTGGGCTAATTTGTTCCCCTGGTGCTGTTATCTGATTGGATGGCACTGCTGGGACTGCTCTATCTGACTTTTCACATCACATAAATATAGTTTACCAGAAGGCTGCATAAACATGACTATTTAAAACTCCAAGGAAAACAACAGGAAAGGTTTAATTTTTGTGTTTTGTAAACATTTGGTGTCATCAGGTTTTTCAGTCTGGGACATCAGTTAAAAACACCTACTACATAAATTAAGGCAATGCAAACACACATTTTGGACAACCTGAACTGGATCTAAGTCAGTGCACACAAATAAAGCCTCCTCCAATAGTGTAACAGAAGGTGATTCAGAGTCTGTGCAAACAAACTGTGCTTCCAGGTTTGGAAAAGTAACGTTTTATGGATCAC
Organism: Scartelaos histophorus; assembly: GCA_000787155.1. NCBI lineage: Eukaryota > Metazoa > Chordata > Actinopteri > Gobiiformes > Gobiidae > Scartelaos > Scartelaos histophorus. The sequence goes on from KN505656.1 coordinate 7,219, forward strand.
ACATTGGGATCATTACCAGTTAAATGTAAAAAGATGAGGGAAGTTAATGGGCACAAAGATATGGGTGAAGTCAACCCAAAGTATTATGAATGTTGAAAAATATATAAATCCTGTAGTAGTAGCTGTGCAACCATAGTGGAAGAAATGGCTTCACAGTGCATCATGTAACCTTTCACTGGCTTGTGTCCATGGAGATGCTTTGTTGTGCCTGTCTAAAGTATGACTTAACTATATAGAAAGAAATCCTGCACACCGTCTTACTTGCAAACTTGTGAAGATTTATTAGGACATGCAACGTTTCGGCGCTAGGCCTTCATCAGACAAATAGAGAGTGAGAGCTCAGGTGGCGTCTTAAATAAGGTGTGGCAAGCACAGTGAAGCCCAAAACACAACATAATTCAAAATACAAAGACAATCATTAAACAATATTAATAATCTTATTGCTAATAATAGTAGAAAAATGATAAAAATAATAGACAATATTAATTCTTATTGCTAATAATAGTAGAAAAATGATAAAAATAATAGAAATAGAACAGAAGAGTATCTGAATACATATAGATATTATATAAACACCCAACCCAGAGCCACCTGAGCTCTCACTGATGAAGGCCTAGTGCCGAAACGTTGCATGTGCTAATAAATTTGCAAGTAAGACGGTGTGCGGGATTTCTTTCTATGTTCTTGGGTTGCTCTCTCTCCTCCAACGCACCTGTTTTGAGGAATTGATGTGCAAAGTTCTCATCCTTCTATATCATTGGCTTGACTTAAATATATAAAATGTATTTAACTTACATATAACTTACCCATCTTCATAGAAACAAGCCTGTGACGCTATCAAAGAAAGTTACGCATCAGATTTGTGGCAAGGTGACCCCTCTCTTAAAAAATAGCATCTCCATAAAAACAAGCAGGTGACAAACATTCCACTAGAAAAGCTCCATAGTGCATCTTTAACATTACACTTACATCCCATAGCAGATGTGACCTGTACTCACTGTAGACTTGTACCAAACCATGAGGCCATGTGCCCTTATTTTAACTTGATTTATTGTGTTACAATTAAAGGTTGAGAAAGGAGGAACATGAAAGAGATAAATTCACAGCGTCAGAGAGGGTGACCTGCTGGAAAAGAGCTGGGGCAGCAGAAATTACAGGGCCAGATCCAAACAGAGCAAAACGGGAGTGTATATTTGAATAGTGCAGATCTGAGCGAGATTATACAGTAGGATATATACATGGAGCTAAATGTAGACATCTGTATATAAAACAATTCTCCTCCAACGAATCCATGTCTCACTTTGATGTGTTCTCGGACTGGAGGATTTGGGAAAAAAGATCAAATTGTGTTAGAAAATGCATATATACTTAGTCATTTTGGAGTCAAATTAGAGAGGTCTACACTCATTGATCTTTGTATATAGTGGACTGTATTTGACACCCTTTTTGTACGAACAGGGCTATTTTTTTCTTCCTACTCCCAAACCTTATTTATGCAGCTGAGCCTTCATTCCTGTTGTATCTATGTAATTATTAGTATTAGTATTATTATTATTATTATTATTATGCATCTATAAACCATGAGACATATGACAGATCTACATTGCATTCATGAGGAGATTCTAACAGGACACTGGTCAGACAGGTGCACTGGTCAGACAGGTGCACTGGTTAGACAGGTGCACTGGTCAGACAGGTGCATTTATAATACAGCCTCATGCAGCACATCTCATCAAACAGCAGTTAAGCTTTTTTTTTGTGATTTTGTCAAATTTAGAAACAAGTCAAGTCTCTCACGAACAAATTACATGTTTATTTTGCATTTGTATAAACACATTTGGAGTATATAACCTCTATTCAAGTGTGTGTTTATGTATGTTTTCTTTTGTCACTTTTCACTTTTTAGCCATAGTTTCATAGCTCCTTCTTGTACAATGACTTTCATGAAACAACTGCATTACAAATTTGTATTTTTTTATTTATTTCTTACTGATATATAGTGGTGTTATAGATAAACTTCAAAACCAAAAATTCAATACTAAACTTTTAAACTAGATACTTATCTGAACAAGTGTGTTAGTAACAGACCACAGTTTTATATTAAAGGTTTTACGTTACAAAAAATAGATTCTTGTGAGCTTTAAGCTATGTTATAATGTTGTTAAATATACATGGTTTTGTTTCATTCAGCACATGTTTAAGTAATCCTGGTTTGTTAGTCTGTTTGCATCTTCAAAGCTCAAAAAACTTCCTCACCTTGTGATGACATTAAGATGTTTTGTTTTGTTTTTTTTCCCCAAGTTAACAGCCTTTTGCCTTTAGTTCAGTAGAGTTTGAAAGACAAACAGGGTTTGTGTTTAAATGAGTGAATGAAACAAAACACATTGTGTGTTTTAAAGATTTGGTGTCATTTTTTCATTTTTGACTTGTCCAGGAGCGCTCATTATTTGAGAGAGACTGAAATGTATTTTATATAAACTGAAATGTTCTTAGAAAGGACATTATATAACCAAAATATGTATTGCTAATTGACAGGGACCCCCATTCAGATTTTATTGTTTTTCTATTAATTGTTCAACCCTCATGTCTTCAATTTGTTCTCAGTCTCCCACTGGACAAATGCTTCAGTCTTTATCAGTGCGTCTAGAGCTGGTCTGTCCCAGGTCCTTGTGCCGTCTCGTAATGACAGGAATCCACTGACCCTCTAAATATAAGCCAACCTAATTAGCCGTCCTCACTCTCCACACTGTATGTAAACATGCCAGCCTAATATGATTTTCACATTTTCACACAATACGCTCATTTTCTAGGAAGCTCTGAAAGGATTTCCTGTGTTTAAAGTCTACTCACCAAAATAGATAGCACGTATGGCTAACACTGTCTCCCTGCATTCCAGAAGTACTCTAAGATTTTGTATTTAAAAATGCACCGTTACTTTAAAGGTGCACTGTGTAACTTTTTGGGCTATGGAGACATATTCCATAATATAGCAATAAACGTATTTATTGCATTTGTGTTCAGTTACAGGAGTTTATTGCTAAAAAATAAGTTGAAAAACGTGTGCACTTGCTTGGCTGCTTAATGGATTGTTCCATAGCTTTTTAATTTACTTTTTTACAGTATTTACTAATTGATCTCTTATCGATGTTTGGCGCATGTGGCCAGTTCCAGACAATTTTTAATTTTATGATACTCTGATCCCAAAGTTGGTGTGGTGTTTTGCAAGTGTGGATGTAATGTAATCCTAATTTTAAAAACGATGCAAATTTTGTCAAAAACCTCCTCAAGTAAAGGCAACTGATCAATTCCCACCCTTGAGCACATTATTTTTTTGACAATTTTGTTGAAGCAATGTGTCCTTAAGGTGTCATATATATCTTTATCATCACTAAAGGATGCCCCACATATGTCAGTGGTTTGTAAAGCCAAGTAAAGGATTGATTTTCCCCCTCGGACATGATTGTGCCGAATGACCCGAACCGGCCAATCCTGTGCTGATGTCTTCTTTTCTTTTTCCCTCTTTGAAAAGCGGCAGAATAAGCTGAAACCCTAGTCCATTTGTATTGTGAGGACAAAGAGAGCACATTGTGGCAGAGGAGGGAGAGGAGAGGAGGGGGTAGAAGGGTCAGGGGAGAGGGGCAGAGACCAGGGACCCCTGCAGAGTGGAGTAACACAGGCAGCAGTAGCACTATGGAAGCCCAGCGGTCATAGGGGTCAGATAGTGTTGTTGTTTCCTTTGGCGATGCATCCTGGGATGTTTTGTCTTTTTTATAACAAAAAATATGAAAAATACTTAACTTTTTATACATGACTTAAATTGCACAAACACATGAAGGCATATAGCATTTTGATAGGACAAAAAAGATGTTTGGACAACTAACTTGCAAGTATATTGTTATTGCACACTTCTTTTCCATGTATTTCTTGACTAATAATTAGCTTTTGAGAGTATTAAAGTTATGATCTTGTTTGTATCATGTGTTTTGGTCACCCGCCCGCTTAGATTGTTGTAAATCTGCATGCATTTTTCTTTTCCGTCCATTCGTTTTCTCCACGGAAGTTACGTCGACAGCCAATTGTGAACACTGTCCCGTGCGTTTTGGAGTTGCGGCGGAGTGCGTTTTATCCATTTATCCAGCTGTATGGTGTTTGAACAGGACGGGGGAAGTGTAGATTTGTTCGGGACAGGGAGGGAGAGAGGAGGAGGAGGGTGGGGGAGAGAGTCAGGGGAAGCCAGCGCTGTACCTCTCTCACGCCTCTGCAGTCTGCTCCAGCTGTCTACAGACACACTGCACAGGGAGAAACACTGGATATACCAACCGCAATGACACTACAGCACTTACAAACCACGGCGAAGTTTTGGGAAAGTTTTTTACACTGACGCTGGATATTTATTTCTTGGATTACGCTGGTCCACATGCTGTCGATGAGGAAAATGCACTCCAGGGCCAAGTCACGGAGCTGTGACAACTACCTGAGTATAAAGGTATGAGAAAAGTACTGGCACGTTTGACATTTGGAGACTCAGTTGGTGTTTTGAGTTGAAATTTTATTTGATTCAGTGCTTAATGGCTGATTAGTTACCTTTCTTTTTGCTCGGCAGACCATGACAGCTGCTTGTTTGACTTGGTCCACAATAATGTTGCAGAATATAGTGTAGTCAGTACTATAGTGTGTTTATTTTAAAATAGGCAAACTTGATCTTTGGTGGAAGTGGTACAATGTTTAAGTGGTTTGCTTCATCTTTGTTAAGTAATTATTGTTTTGTTTAGTATTGTTTGTCTGTTCTGTTACATTATGGTGGATTAAATCACATTAATATACATTATACGCATATTTACTGAGCTTTTTGTGGGTTTGTGTACAGAATAATTAAAAAAAGGTGGTGGCTTTTAGCAATAATGCCATTGTTTGTGTCTGTTTTAGACTAGATCACATTAATACTATAAGTTACAATGAGATTTTTGGTGAGAACTAAACAGAAAAAAGTACAAAATAGTTAAAGTTAAAGTTTAATAATGTTTCACTTGTTTTGGTTTGCCTCATTTCTATTTATAGCCTGGAGGTATCAGCAGACTTTGTTACTCTATTGTCCCCATGTCAGTGCTCATCAGTGCTCAGATTGACGTAAAGACCTACATTCACCTTCCTGTTTTTGTTTTTCTACTTTTTCTTTGATTTTGGCAAAAACCACAAAACTACAAAGTGGATTATACTTTGCTATACTTTGTCCACTTTGCTTATGAAGAGGTAAAACTAAAAGAAAAAGTAATAGCTTAATAGTCATTGTGAGTAAACAAATATTTGCAACTAGGAATTAGCTTTTTTTCTGCTATACAATATATATACAAAATATAACTGATAATAATAGAAAAAACTAAAATTAAATCCCATCACTCATGAATATAACTGTTCCTATTATGTGTAATCCTTAAGCAAACAATTTGACGTTAAATTATCCAAAGAGCCTGAACTATGTCATCTCAATGTTTATTTATAGAACTGAAAAAAGTTACATATAAATTTAAACTATAACTTGATGCTTATTGATTTGTATGGACATGCAATTCAACAAGCTATTTTAAATGATAAAGGCACCATACACTAGGAGGTGGTCTTGGCCATTATCTGCAGACAGCCTTTATTATTGCAGCCCTCACTGTCAGCTAATGGAGCGTGCTGCGTTTCACACAAGTCACTGCTGGCCCCGGGTTAAAGTTTATCAGCTCTGATAACATTTACTCGAGGGTCTCTGTACAATGGCTTTACAATATCCAGTAGTTACAAGATAGCACTGTGGAATTTCTTCTGCTGGTTTAAGTATTTATTTTATGTTGGGACATTTTGAGAAGAAACGTGGATTATTTAAAGCCTTTGACTATTATTCATTATTATTTATTGCACAAATGTTATTGCACTGTAATATTAACCACAAAATTAGCTTGATTCATTTCTTAATATTCAAATTTAGCATATTTTCAGTATTGCACAATGGCCACTTCTTACTAATAACACCAGCAGTACCATTTCATAAAAGCTTGCAGGAATCATGTGTGTCTTTATTATTGAGTCTAACTTTAGTGATTGGGGCAGACCAGCAGCTTTTGTGCTCTGCTCCCTCGGAGAGCTCTGTTGGGGGCTTGGGGGCTCCTGTTACACTGCCCCTGTAGCTTCATGCTTCAGTGGAGGCCTGGTAGGCAGTGCCTTTTGTGTGCCTGACCACAAAATGTGTCCGTGCTCACCTCTCTCTCCCCTGGTTTGTCTTTCACTCTTTTTGAATGCCCTCCATCCTCCCAGCCCTGAGCCTCCTCTGACAGGCCCTTTTATTTGAACATATGTGCTCCACAACTGGTGCCTTTTGAAATATTTGTGCTCATGGGTACAGTTTTGACATGTATCTTTAATAGTTTTTAAAGTTTTTTTTGTGGTTGAGGGTACGCCACCTGCTTATCTTTTTGGAGATGTTATTCCTTTTGTTAGAATGTTCCACAGTATGGCATTAAACCTATCTGTCTCCATGGAAACAAGCAGCTGACAGGTTGACCGGTGAGATCTTTGGAGAGGTGACCCTGCTCACAGTAAGAATGTGAGGCTTTGCAAGGTATCTTTAAGTATAAAAGCACCTGTCATTAAAAAAGCTAGATTGATACGTTAAATGTCATAATGTGGTACATTTTAGGCAAGACAATGCAATAACGGGGACAAGAAAGTGACAAACCCCTTACTGCAACATATCAACAAGTGAAATATATTAGCTTTTAACAGCACGTATACTTAATTACAGTAGAATATAGTGTATCTACTGTAGTGAGTGCTTCCTAACCCTCTCAGTCTAGCCCCTCAGCCCTTAAGTGCAGGTTTATTGCAGTGTGCACAGTGTTCCACCTGGACTTTAATGCATTAATAATTATGGTAGAGGAGATGAGACGTCCCGCAGTTTGTGACCAGACAAATACAACCAAACTCACTGCATTCCTGGACAGCTCAGAGAGGGTGGGAAACTTCACCGTGTTCTTTTAAAGATAGTCATGCCACGAGAAAGGGGACAGGAAAACTAATTTATGAAGTAGTGTAAATTTTGTTGCTATATATTTAGTATAAATTAGTGTCCAGACATAGTTTTTTTTTTTGATAACCCTATGATAAAATACTTTTTCACTGCATAAAACATGCTGCTCATGGGTTAACTTTGCTTTAGTAATTAAGAATTGAACTTTTTTTTTTTTTTGGAGTAGTCAAAGTCATCAAAATGGTGCTTATAAAAGGAGACTGAAATTAATTAATAGACTTGTTCGGACCAGCCTCAGTGTTGTGAGATTGATTACCTGATTGCCAAATATCTTTCCCAACATTTCACTCCCATTTTACACTGCTAACCATAACCAAATATATATGAAGTGGCTTAGCTTAGGACATTTTGTTGTATACAGCAACCGTTCACAGTAAAATAGGCCAACAACTCACAATAATTTGATTTGAGTATTTTTTTTTTCGAAACACGTTAGCTGTCCACAGTGAAACTCAAGTCCAAGGATGTCCGAACTGCACTTTCCTCCCATTGTTAACTTTCCTCTAATAAAACGCAGTGTTATTTTTTTGCAGCAGAGAGACATTTTTTCTTACTTAAATCATGCAAACTGCTAATGGCCTATTTTGTGTTTCAGTGTTCACCACAGTAGCACTTAGAGAAGCAGAGTACACAAAGAGGGCCTTGTAGTGTAGTTGTGGCATGTGTACCAATGCAATGAACTGTACTCGCCCTCGTCTAATTGATGGAGCTTAGATCAACAGGACAAATAACACAAAAGGTGAAGCACAGGCCGTTTGACAAACTAAACTCACTGGGGACAGGCAATAACTTGATTTCGGCCATGTTTCCAGATGTCCAACTTAACTTAAATCCACACATGGCGTCGCTCAGTGCGTCACTGTGGAGTTTTCCTTGCATTGCTTTTCTTTCTCTGTCGTTATCATGGCAGTGGCACCATATGTCCACAGCTCATTGTTGGGCTTTATTGAGAAGGACAGATAGTGACAGACCGTTTGTCACTGTTTCCAGTCTCCAGCCCAATACTGGATGTGATCAGACTCCCAGTTTAGACAGCTAAGCTAAATCCAGTGGTAGCCTACAGTTTATACATTGTGTGTATAAGCCAGTGATTCTTAAACCTTTCACACCGTGTACCACTTTAGAAAATATTTGGTTTTCTGTGTGCCACCAGCTCTTCTATAACAGATATTCAGGGTTAAATTAGGTCTAAATAAGGTCTAAACTTAGACTACATCATTGCTACATTATTGCCTAAGTATTGCCTAATGACGTTCCGTGTTTAGTCACAGTTTAATCCTGATTTTGATGTGGATACACCCTTACTTTGCAGTTAATAATTGTGGATAGGCCCAGCAATTATAGAGCTACTAACCATAAATTATGTCAAAGCATTTCTGCTGCTTTCAGTTTTGTTTTGTTGCTTTCCTCTTTGAACACGTCTTTATCCTGATCACACAGTGACATCCATGGACACAGCTCTGGTTCTTTCTAATAAAAAAGTCCCATTATGAAGTTTCCATTGGGTTTGTTTGTGTCCAGTCACATAACGTCATTCCCTCCAGGTGTTTCCCCCGGTTTTGATGGAAAGATCATCATTTCCTCTCATGTTTGAACTTCCTGATTCAGACATTTTTTTTTATTATTATTGTTATACTATCTCAAACAAATCTCCAATGCATTTTTGATGTATATATGTATATGTAGTAAACATATATTTTAAACTTGTCAGAATTGTAAAAATATGATCGTATTATGCATGCTTCATGTTGCAAATGTTCTGTGTTTTTTTAGGACAGTGAATCTTTGGACAATTGTATTCAGAGCACATTATCGGTCCTGTACCGGCCCTTTGCAGCCACTGCCTCCACCGTCCTGTGGCAGCTCTTCAGTGTTGTTGAGAGACAGTACAGAGGGGACGGCCTTCGCTGCTTCATAGACTTCTTGCTTCCAGCCAAAAGGATCTTACAGATAATCCAACAAGAAACCAGCGTGAGTCTCAAATTCCTCACATTTTTACAATGATCTGTCTCAGGATTCCTTTAGAGTTACAGCAGGTTTGCCTCAGAATGACCTTGTGTGAATGATTGACAGGAATAAATTAAACTCAATGTGGACTGACATAGTCAGTCTGTGACTATTCAAATCAGAGAGGGTCCTTTTAGGACTAAGTGATTTTTGCCATTGAAACTGGCAACCCGAATGACTCATGTGAGGCCCATTCTTTGCAGACTATATCAGTGTGCTAAATGTAATTGTGTGAAAACTGCTTAGTGGGAAGTGAAAGCATCAGACTGAGACAGACAGCATAGTTGTTTAGAAAACAAACTGAAACAAGCTTTTGTCCAAGGGCAGCTCAGGTTCGGTTCAAAATCAAATTTGCCCATGCACCCTGCTGTTAAGGTCAGTTATGCTCTGGAACTGGCTCCTGCATACGATGGGTTTCAGAATGATGAAACATTAGGACAGTTGTTGTAGCAATTAGCAAAAAAATAAACAAAAATGTTTCAATGCTGAAAAGTCCTCAAAATGTTGCCTGTAACAGAAAGCTGAAACCTGTGAATACTGATCACACTGTGACCAGGGCCCTGAGCCTTGGTCCTGTCTTAAGTCTCTCCCTGAGGAGCAGCTCACTGCATCTTTGTGTTGGAGCAATATGAGAGGTTTTGGACAAACTCTCAGCCTCTGCCTTTATGTTCAGTCAAAATGAAAAGGTCACCCCTCCAGCAGTTTGCTCTTCATTGCTCCTCACTGCTCTAAAGATTTGTTTGTACTGCATCGAAACTAGGCCTGATCAGGCAGGTTTAAGTCTGACAGTGAAAACAGCACGTCTTTCCATTAGAGTTAAATATATGTTTGAACAACCTCCAGATGTCAGATAGATTATGTAAGCACAAGTTATAATTATGCTTTGCTGTGTCTCCTGTTACTCTGTCCATACTGTTTATTATTTATTTATTTTGAAAATCCATATTGCTAACTCACATTCCAAGTTTGTGAATTTCGTTTTTTTTTCTGATTGTGACCATAAGTATTGATTGACTGTTTTTTCCCCCCTTAGGCCAGATTTAGAGGCTTGCTCCTGTATCATGAAGGGTGGCCACTCTGCATTCAAGACAAAGTGGTGGTGCAGCTCTCACCTCTGCACAAAGTGAGACTGAAGCAAGGCGACTTCTACCTGCAGATCGTCCCTTTAGGCCGAAAGACAGCAAAGCTTGTGATAAAATGTTTGTGTGTGAGCGGACAGGCCCTTGCAGAGATCCCTATTGCAGAGAGCATGTATGGCAGTATCTTCACAGCTGAGTTCCTCCAGAATGTAACACGTGACCGAAATCTTTACCCGCTCCAGAACTGTCTACTGACCACCGGGACCGCCGTCTACAGGACCCCCTGGAAGAACGTGGTCAACCCTTTGTTTGTGAACAGCACGGCAGACGCTATCATGCAGGCGCACAGTATCGCCCGGGGGGGCTTCAGGGGGCATCTGAGCACCTGCAGCACCAGTGGATCTACAGGGACTCTGGACAGCCATCTTAGCTCTAGAGAATCGCTTCATTCTCAAGGCACGGATTCTATTTTCTCTGAACCGAATTCTCCAAAAAGGAATCATAGACAATCATGTGAAAGCAAAGACACCTCTCCTGTCGTTAATAATAACACGATACCTGATGGGCACGTAGATGGACGAGAAAAAGCATGCAAAACTCTCTCTTTTAGTACTGATTTGAGTAACCCGGGCCCTCGGAGACGCTTGTCACGGGACTCAGTAGCATTTGAAAGCAGGAGACTGTTCAGGAAGTCTTACATGGAGGCGCTGCAGAATCCTATGGCTCTTGGTTCCAGCTCTGAGTCAATCCTGGAGGAAAGTCCGGACCAGAGCACCAGTCCAGCCCACAGGGACAGAGTGGAAATGCCTAGCAACGGTCCGGACCTGCACAGCCCCCGGGAACACTTGCCCAGGAGACAGGGGGGCAAGGGGTGGTTGAGTGGGGAGGACAGGCCAAGTACCCCTCTGTTGTACCTCCAGAGGGGGCTCAAGGGTGGGGATAGGCGCTCCAAATCACTGGAGAGGACTAACAAGACGGGACAGGTCAAAGGTCACAGAGAGAGGTCCTCATCGGGGGGATCTGGCAGCGTCTCGCCCAAAAAACTCATGAATGGATATGCACTTCGCTTTGGGAGATTGGACGTAGAGGCGGCTTTTCATCGCTCTGACAGAAGAGGCAGTAAAGAGGAGCCAGGTTAGTTTTTTGTGACAAATGTTTTACTATTTATGTAGAATTTGGATTTTATTTGAAGTTGTGCCCGCCGCTGTAATAGTAGTTCTTTTCTAATTAAAGCTTATAACACAAAACTGCAATAATAACACTGTATAAAAAGTATTTTAAGGGTAATATAACATGCACGTTTAAATGTTTAATCCTGTAAATATCTCTATAATGATAGGATGTAGGCACCACCTGAAGCTACACAAAACGTCATAAAAGTGCTGCCAGTCTTAGCAGGTTCCCGCTCAAGCCCACAGGTTGTGTTTTTTGGCAGAGTGAAATGACACAGATATCGGACCTGCCCTTAAATCAGGATTAGTCACAAATGAGTGTTGTCTTTGCTTGTGTCATTTTGTTTTGATTTGAGTTGGAGCTCAGGGAAGTGAGAAAACCTCCAGGGAGGGATACTGTTTTCAGAAAACAAAGCTTTATCCATCTATTCAAATGGCGTTGAATGAAAGAAGTAAAATTAGAGGTTATTTTAGTATTATAGACAGACCTTTCCCTTGGCAGTCCTCAAAATCCTCTCTGTCACCACAGATTAGTTTGGGGTAGAAGTGTTGTTATTATTCATTAACACTGGCTCTATTGTCATTTGTCACCAGGCATTATGACACTAGATTACTATAAATATTTAGACAGAACATCCACAGGGAATCTTAAGCCGTTTGTGCCTATTTTCAACCAGAAAAAATGTGAGCCAGAAGGGTTATCATAAAATCAATGTGTGTGTGCTTTATTTCACAGTTTCTGGACATAAATGAGAAAAATTGGCTACTAATTTTACTGGAAACTAACATAAGAGTAATATAAATGTAACTAATATAAAAGTTGACAACTGAAAAATCACACAATAGACTTACAATTTAACTACCTCAAACATGAATAGTTTTTTACTTCACAACAATTTGCATTCTAGTGTCTTAAACCGTATGTTCACAAAGATGGTGTAATCTTTTAGAAAGCTGGAGGTGTCCCATGGTTGAGTAAAAACATACATTGACATACAACACAATGCAGAGGAGGCTGTTGTCTACCTGTGTCACTTCCTCTCACACAAAGCTCTTTAGGAAACGCTGCACTCACAGGTCTGGCCCCGCAGTTACACAGGAAACTACTGACTGTGAAAAGACAATAGAAGGGAGCACTGTTGGCCTGATCACTTTAACACAACTGATTGAAAAAGATAAAATCAGATTCAAATAAGAGAACATAATTATTATAATGTAACTGCAGAAATATAATATTAGCTGTAATTAATGTCCAATAGGAAAAGAGTATTTGAGTGTATGTTGTTAAATAATGTTCTTTTTAAGAAGTAGACGGCATCAATCTGAGACTTCCTTGACATTTACTTGGCCATTAAAAGAGGGACTACAGGATGTGATAGTGATGTTTAAAATAGCAACTATGAACTATGATACACAATGTCTGATAAATCTTTGCTTTCACCAATTTAAGTCATTTACCATTTCTAAATTATGTAAGGGGAAAAATGGTTGGCATTTTTCCTTTTCTTTCTTCGAAAAACAGTTATTCAGACTAATTAACTTTAATTCTGGAGATAATCGGAATAATATTAGCATATAATAGACATTTCTTTGCCAAAAATGTAAATTAATTCATGCACTTTAAGCTTAAAGGTATATGTAACTTTATTGTCATTTGCTTGATTCCATGGAAATAGTTAAAACTTTACTTTGGAACATTCTCATAGGAGATATGTGCATTTTTTGTCCTACTGTGGGATATTATAACAACAACATTTCTACAGAAACAGAATACTTATCTCCCAATGTAGTGATAATGCCCAATTTTATGGGGTGTTGCTTTTCTAAAAGATAAAAAGAAAAGGTTGTGTCTGTTAGAAACGCCCCAAGGTGTATGTGACTCACCCAGACACCACCTGGCCTCATCCATTACTCAATGTATTGTAAGTATACCCAGGCCACCGCTAATTACCTCTTGTTTTGATCCCTTGTACTAAAAACAACCTCTAATTTTTATCAATAGCTGTGTAATATGCTTGTAAATGTTTGTGTGTCATCTCAGCAGCACAACACGAAGGCAGCAGTGAAAGCAGAAGGCGAAAGTTCAGTGTGGAGGAGATGATGGGGCCCAAATCTCCATCAAACGGGGCAGTAGTCAGACCGTCCTCCACGTCAGGCACTACATCTGTCGAAAACATCACCCTGCCCACATCAGCATCAGAGGTCAACCAGGAGCTGCTCATGTCCGGGGCCGTCACACTACCAGGTGAACCACACTGCAAAGGTTATGAGCTTCAATCCAAAGCACTTACATTGTATTTATTTACAAAACATGTCAATTAGTTCATCTCATTATATAAAAGTCTAAGAAACAAACTCCCCAAAGCTACTATATCTTAAAGAAGGGGCCCCAGGTACAAAAAAGTTTGGGTTGGGGATACGAGTTACAATTTCACACTCTGGTGCCCAGAGATAGACAGAAACAAGGCTGCCAATTTGTGTCATTGGCCCCTCCGACTACCACTAACACACACCCCCCACATTTATACTGAATACTAAGCGTGGTAAGTGAAGTGTCTTGCCTAAGGACACAACTACAGTTCTACTAAAGGCACTGCTGCCCCATTTTAAAAATGTGGTTTCTAACTAACTTTTAACAACAAAATCTCAGGCCTAACTAGTCATGTATTTGACATAGAAACTACACAAATAAAGATGAATCGTTTTCTTGTATTTCTGACCCCACGTTGACCTTGTATGTTCCAGGAAACCAGGACCGAGGTGGGCGGGCCGTGCTGCAGGTGTGCACCAGGGCACAGGTGTGGGGGGCTGAGAGCTGCAGAGCCTCAGACGTCACCTGTCTCCTGGGCTACTTCCACTCCACTCTTAGGTATGGCTCTAATATGGGGTTAGTTAGAATGCGGGAAAGTCCACAAATGAGAGTTGCACATTTTGTTGCATTTTTTCAAATCTCCTTGATATCTGATTTGTTTAAAGTATCAGTCCACGTTCAAATTATCTCATTTCAGATGTATTTTTATTCTGTATTTTTTAAAGTGCCCTTTAACTTTTCTCTTCTTTTCAAACATGTCATTGAACATGCTGCTCAAGATTACTCCTCTGTTTTTAGAAAAGAGAGGCGGGACCAGGGCCTCACCGTTGTGGTCGATGGCAGAAGACAGCAGCCCTGTGCGGCTCTGTTGTCATCTCTGTCTGAATTACAGGTAAGCCACCAGTGGAAAATATGTAATTACACTGGTTACACGCCCAGGCACTTATATAGACTATACTGCTTTTGGTTCACAACCTTATTTGGCCTGTGTAACCCCTTTTTAGATGCTTTAGGGCACCACACATTCACAAGAATAGACAAAATATAATGTAAATATATTGAACACATTGAACTGTCCTGCTTGTCTCCACTATGAAGATGTTATATATCTCACTTACGCTATTTAAGTTATAGATAGATGGATAAGTTTGTGTATTATAAGGTCATATACTGTGGAACATTTCAGGTAAAGCAATATTCATGTAGGCAATCAGTTCACATTGACAATTGGTTAACCCTTCATCATAAAAGCAACTATAATTTTCACCTCTTTCATTTGACACTTCTGCTTGTCTTTGTAAACGTCATTTATTTAACAGTAATAATTGAAAAACTCATCTGGGAAATTTAAAATGTTTCCAGGTCCCCCATGCAAAGTGCTATCCCTCTGGTTGGGAAACTGTTATAATACTGTATTTACATATTTCGTCATGCTCTTGTTCTTAGCTGACTCCCTTTGACTGCACATGTGAAGAGACACGCCTTACGTTTGTAGTGCCCGTAGATCTGAGACATTTTTGTGAAAAGTCTAGCTTGAGGCTGCTGCGTACGAGCCTGTGCTTACTTGTCTGTTTTTAACCTCACCGCGAGGGCGTGTTGGCTGCAGTCGACTTGTTTGAGACGTATCATCATGTCCCGGTGATGAGTTGCTCTCTGATGTAAAGAGGATTATTCTGGAGACCACAAAACACATATAAACGTGCCTCTAATTTAGATTTGGGTTAACTTTTCAAATCTCTGCCAACATATTTGTGTAATTAGAAGAACACATACATTGTTAAATCCATTGTTTCTTTTGCAGATGTTAATACCAAATGCACTTTATATGGTCCTTTTACTGGTGGATAAAGAGGCAGCAGCCAAGCCAGAGAGAGACTTCACTGTACAGGTAAACTCAGAGCTGTATTGCAACATTAGATGCTTTTGTCATTCCTAGTTTGTAAAAGTAAAGATGTTCAAGTGAATGTATTTCCCATTTACTCCCATCAGTTTATTAAAAGCTTGCATCACAAATTAAACTGCGATGCCATTAGAAGCCAGTTTGTCATTCAGCTTTATGCTTGGATAATTGTTTTAACAACAGTTTAATAGTAAATAAATTAACACAACATTATAATTTATTAATTTTTTTTAACATTCAAACCTTCAAAGTTATTGTTTGTTTAATTTTACTGTTCAAATTGGTTTTACCCTTTTGTATTACCCATTTTCATTGATTTACACTGAATCTAATCTCTGTTTTTTCCATTATTGTTTTATGTAACAACAATATTTGAACATCATATGTAGGGACACAGACATTTTTACATGTGTCTAGTTGTAATCCTGTGCTATTTTCTCTTTCAGACTGAGGTGCTTTCATCATTGAAGGCCTTGCAAAAGTACATTGACCAAACTCAGCTCACACGAGACCTTGACGGTAGCTTTCCTTACGACCACAACCACTGGATCAACTTCAGACAGGTAAGTCTCGTCTAAAGCCCGTGCGCCTTGGGTAATGGAGCAGTGGATGTCTGCTGATGTTGCCTAATTTAAATGTCAACTTTTATATTATTTATGCAGAAAATTGAGCCTTTTGTCAGCAGTTGCAATGCCGCCGTATCTTCTCTTCAGCAGTCTATCAGCATGCTCGGAAACAACAGTAGCCTAAAGACATCTAAGGTTAGTTCTGACCCCTTATTTTTGTCTTCACTGACAGACGGTTACTATTCACTGGCCTCCTTTTCAATTGCTTCATGTCTGAGTATGAGCAGTGTGTTGAAAGCGACTTGCATGAGCTTTTGTATGGTTTAGTAAATTCACAGTCAGTATACACAATAGGTTGCACTGCATTCATATGATATTCAATGTTAACAAGCTTTTCATTCATTGTTAACAAACCTTTTAGTTTATGAATATATATCCACATGAAAAAATAACTCAATAATAAGTATTTTCTGTCAGCCCAAAAGAACTAAAACATTACAAAATTACAATGGTGAAAAAATTGGAGGAATTTTAAAATATGCCTCAATCATAGAGTTATATTAGCCTCTTCCTGTATGTAATTTGATGTAGATATAATGTGCTTGTCTTCTGTTGTGAGATTTGATGATGCTGTTGTGTTATAGGAGGTGTCTGAAGTGATGGAGAGACAGAAACAGTTGATGAAGTGTGTTTTAGACGACACACGACTGAACAGGCTGCGTCTCGAGGGCGGCACTGTCCTCGCGCGCATCAAGAAGGAAGAAGTTTGTGACAATGAAAACTACAGGTACAGCACCATAAATGCTTCCTATGTGATGATTTTAATCTAATCTCTTTACTAATTGATATTTTTAACTCATTTTGAAACTAGATACTTATTTGAACTTGTATTGTTGACATGAAAATGACAAAAGTAGCATTTCCTGAACAGTTTTTAAATATCTTTCAATGTTTTATCATTACTGTATCATTTGTCTCCAGTATCAATCCTATTCTTTAGTGTTGAAATCAAGGTTGAAATTTTATGACAACTTTAGTAATCAGTACTAACAGTTTTTGTCATTAGGGAAACAATTGAGATGCTGAACACTTTGTACAACAAAGTAGACGAAGAGGTCCATAAACTGGTGATTCTGTCGAACAAGGCTCAGAAGCAGCTGGAGAGTGTGCTGGAGGTGTGCAAGTTTGAGGAGCAGACAAACCAGGTA
Organism: Scartelaos histophorus; assembly: GCA_000787155.1. Taxonomy (NCBI): domain Eukaryota; kingdom Metazoa; phylum Chordata; class Actinopteri; order Gobiiformes; family Gobiidae; genus Scartelaos; species Scartelaos histophorus. Next base: position 24,531 of record KN505656.1, read on the forward strand.
TTATTTTGTCATGTTTGCCTTATTGTCACATAAAAATCATAAATTAATAATATATTAAAGATCACATGTATTGATTTGATTGACTCGCTTTTTATTTTCTCCAGATTAAAATGTGGTTCAGTGTAGAAGGAGAGAAGAACCTCACATCTTTAGACTCACAAACTTTGAGTCTGAGTAAAATCAAAGAGATGAAAGAAGCTCTTGAGCGCTTTGCAGAGGAGTCCGTGGTAAGAACTGTACATGAATGTAGGGCTGGGCAATTTTATCCTTTTAAAATATATAAAATTGCTTCCATTATCAATTTCCTGAACGTAAACCAGACACAACCAATTGAAACTAAAAAGGTATAATTTCTACTTCTAAAGTCTGAAATTAGGTCACAACTACATGCTTTTACTGACAGGGATTGGCTGTGGACCCCTCGACTAAACCCCAGCATTATTAGAAATGACCGAATCTTGACTAAAATTGCATTAGTTGCTCAGCTCTACATGAATATCCTCGTGTTACTAATAGTGTACTTTGCTTTACTATACTTAATATATGTACATAATATATGTACTTCAGCACCAGCAGAGGCTCGGCCTGCAGCTCGTGAAGGAGGCTCCAGATTTACTTCCTGGTTCAGTTCTTATCGACTTTAAGCTGCATCTGGGCTCCATCTTAAACCGAGTGGAGAGGAGGAAAAACCAGCTGGACATACTCACCAACCTCTATGAGTTCTATGACTCGGTAAATCCATTTTAGAAATACATATAATTATTTGAATCTTTGATAGATGTTCCATAATTTATATTTTAATCTTGTTAATTAGACCTTCCTGTCCTATTCTTATATTGTTTTTTAAGATAAGAGAACAAATTTTAGTGGTAGAACAGCAGTAGAATAAAACATTTACACAAATATTCAAGATAAATACGTATTGTAAAGTAGGCCTTCAAACTAAAGGTTTAAGTAGAATACCATTACTTTCAATAAAATGAAGATCCTAAATCTAATGAGTTATATTAGAAGAGTAAAATACAAGATCAATAAACTATTATGTACAAGCATTTTCCCATCTTCTGTGTCTTGTACTAAATTGTGTTTTGAACTGCCATGACAAGTGAATTTCTCCACTGTCAATAAAGTTCTGTCTTATCTTATGTCTTATGTTTTTCATATATTTCAGGCCAATCAGTGGATGGACCATTGCCAGGACTACTTCAATCAACTGAACCTGGACAGTGGGAATGTCTCAGTTTCTCCCTGTGTGCTCCAGACTCTGCAGGATTATTGCACTGAAGCCTCCAAGTTTTCCTCAGACAATTTCAGCACTCTCAACCACATGGTCCTGTCTTTGGAGAGCCCCCAGCAGGTGCAGAAGTGGAACTGCATTTGGCACAAATGTCAGCTGACCAAACAACAACTAGAAGAAACACTGTCGCGAGTTACAGCCTCTTCGGACTCCTCGGTTATGGATTCTTCTGAGTTTATCACCACAGACCAGCACAAAAATAAGGGACTTTTAATATTACCTCCTCCATTGCCTTTTGAGGATAAACCACATTCACCAGGACCGTTTTCTTGCCCCTCTAGCTCAGTT
>KN505656.1:26125-38162 GCA_000787155.1 Scartelaos histophorus
TTCAACAAATTTTAATTTCCCCAATAGTGAAAGAAAACTTAGTACATCCATGTTTGAAGATACGGACAGTGATTGCACTTTTGATTCAATTTCCTGCCATTCCGAACCTGTTTATTCGGCTAAATCCCGCCCGCACAAGCAACCGATGAAGAAGATTATGAAGAAGACGCTGAGTTACGAGCTGACGCCCAGAGACAATGGCCATTCAGATGCGAGTCATGTTCATGGATATACAGGGGTGTACATTAAGGGACTGGAGGTGGCCAATAATGTTTCGGTGGAGAAGAAGCTGCAGAGGCCTGATGTGACGAGTCCCGTGTTAGGGCGCAGTCGGAGCATGTCCACTCCCTCCAGACTGCACAGCGCCGAGGGAGACGCCAAGAAACAGAGCGGGTAAGAGGAAGTAGAGAGTTTTCATTTTTATTATCTAGTCTTACAGTACTCAAAATTTCAATCATTTGGGGGGTACACAATAGAAAGTATCCCATTTCTCCCATTTATGTGATTTTTTTTGTCCTTCAGTTTTTCAGTATTGGTAGTAGTTAAAGTTGATACAAGTTTTATATAAGTTACTATCTTCGATTTATTTGACAATTCTAGACCATATGGACTTTTAGTGGAAATTGCATGTGGTTTTGTAATTTTAGAAAGCAATGTGTGGGGTCAGAGGTGCTTTTGATGACTCTTTGTTGAATGTGTTTTGACGTGATGGAAGTAGAGATGGGAGATGTCAGCCACATATCCTTGCAAAATAAAGAGATATTAATATTTGCCATTATTCTCCACCCTTAGATTTATATGGTTTATCAGTAACTTTAGATATTTGACTGTTATGTATATTAATAAACTCTGTCCTTATCTCTCGCAGTAAAGTGCAGCACATAATGGACGAGATGATCTCCACAGAGCGGGAGTATGTGCGCTCCCTCAGCTACATCATCGAGCATTATTTTCCGGAAATGGAACGCATCGATCTGCCTCAGGACCTCAGAGGGAAACGCTCCATTATCTTTGGGAATGTGGAGAAACTCTGGGACTTCCACAGCCAGTACTTCCTGAAGGAGCTGGAGTCATGTGCCCACTCGCCTCTTTCTATCAGCAGCTGTTTTCTCAGACATGTGAGTCAAACAAATAAGATAATACACTTCACAAATTTGACAAGATGCTCAAAGTACTTGTAATTATTCACTTCACAGCGCATATGCATCTCCTCCATCCTCTAGGAGCATTCATTTAGTCAGCACCCATGACAGCACATACATCTATGCCTGTGTTACTATAGTGATGTGAAGTTTTTGTAAACCGCTCTGAAATGTCAGCAGATTTATTTTTGGTGTTGTCAGTGCTGTAACATGTGATTCTGTTATTCTTGTGTGTGCAGGAGGATCAGTTTGGTATGTATGCACTGTACAGCAAGAACAAGCCCCAGTCCGACGACTTACTCTGCAGCCATGGCAACGAGTTCTTTAAGGTGCGTCTGGAACATTCCTATAGTTTATAGTGCAATGTGTCACTGGCATCTGCGGCTCACTGTTTACAAATGGGATATAACAGAAGATATATATAATATTACAAAGTATAGGCTGTGTTCACATTAGGTACATGGTCAGTAAAATCAGACAACTAGAAGAATCAGATAAGCAAATAATAACATTAGATGTGTGGTGCGTTTACATGCACAAAATAAATCTGATCATCAGAAACACCTGGTGACATGTGCCACTTAATCCATGGATTTTTACTTAAACTGTTGTAACTGTAAAATGAAGTGCAATCAATTAAAAAAAAAAATCTTTCATTTTTGTCCTTGCCACACTAGTTATTTATGACATTTTAGTATATGCATTTCATGTATACATAGCCACTCATATAGACTTGGTATGATTCTCCTCTTGACCAGGTTTAGTCCTGGTCTAGTCCAGGTTTAATTCCAGGTTTAGTCCCAGTCTCTATATATTTCAAGCCCCAATTTACAGTAAAAGTTAACAAACTGGTCACTAACTAAACCACTCACTTACTATTACAAAATACAAAAACAATTAATTACAATAGCGCTTGGGATTAAATGTAAAAAACGTTATTTACTTTTTTTGCAAAATTTGCAAAGATGCATTGACAAAAGCAATAAAAAAGTGCACAAATGAGCTATATAACAACCTAATAAGCAGCTGGGTCACTCTTGTTAAATATCCAATATCTATTACAAGAAATTCACATGACACTTGTGTTGAATATTGTTCATATTTTTCACAGAACAAACAGATGGAGCTGGGGGATAAGATGGATTTGGCGTCATATTTGCTGAAGCCCATCCAGAGAATGAGTAAATATGCACTCTTACTGAAGGACTTGATAAAGGAGTGCAGCCAGTCCCAGGAGCAGGAACTGAGCGACCTCCGAACGGCAGAGGAGATGGTCAAGTTTCAGCTTCGCCATGGCAACGACCTCTTGGCGATGGACGCTATCAGAGGATGTGATGTACGCACAAACAAGGGCCGCACTGTCACTGTCAGGCATCTAACACAGTCTCAAAACTAAAGAAAAAGCTCATTACTTCATACCAATTTTAATAGCACAATAAAAGACACCCTGCTACACGTAATGTAAGGTACTGCATTTAGCACTCCTGTACCCTCTTTTATTTAGAATATATGTTTCATTTTCAGTGTTAGTAGCCCTCGCAAAGTGTTAGGTCACAGCCGGCTGCTTCACTTGATTATTGCCCCATGGTTTTGAATTGGACACCATTTTGCACAATGTATGAATTTAGTTCATGACATTTTCTTTCCCTTTAGGTCAACCTGAAGGAGCAGGGTCAACTGCGCTGCCAGGACGAGTTCATCGTGTGGTGTGGACGAAGGAAATACCTCCGGCATGTCTTCCTGTTTGAAGACCTCATTCTCTTCAGCAAGACCAAAAAGATCGAAGGAGGATATGACATTTACATCTACAAGCAGTCGTATAAGGTCTGTATCCAAATGACGGGCTGTTTTCAGAATTCAACTATAGACAATATTATGATTTTACTTCTTTTTAAACCGCAACATTGATCCAAAACAGCTTAATAATAGAAACAGATCCAGTGGCTTCCTGTTGTTGTGACATTTTTGTAATATGTTTTTATTTTTCAGACAGCAGAAATAGGCATGACAGAGAATGTAGGTGACAGTGGGCTGCGTTTTGAGATCTGGTTCAGACGGAGGAAGTCACAGGACACGTTCATACTTCAGGCCAGTTCTGCGGAGGTCAAAGCTGTGTGGACGACCATCATAGGCAAGATTCTGTGGAGGCAAGCCCTGAGGAACAGAGGTATGGTCCAGTATGGGAACATAAACCGCACAATTTAAATGTAATGGAACGATAAAATAACATTCAGTTTTATCTTACGGATTTTTAATAAGGTTCTTGGTTGACTATGGACATGCAAAGCGTATTAATTAGTTCACAAATCTTTGCTAATTACTTATTTATTTGATCTTGCTGAATGTATGAATTTTGCTGATGATTGTGAGCAGTTGACAACCTTTCTTCAACAATTTCCCTTTGGATTAATACAGTACAGTTCTCACACTTATTTGTTAAGGAACATTTACAAGAAATAATATATAACGTGAAAGTGAAAACATGCAACATACGTAACACAATATATCTGAAAATGCTACCTACACATTTACACATTTGTGGAAGTTTGTATTCTATTTTATTCTAACATTTAAACATTTCTGGACGTCAGAGTTGCGCATGCAGGAGATGGTGTCCATGGGAATTGGAAGCAAACCTTTTATGGACATCAAGCCGAGCGACGCAGCCATCAGCGACAGAGCCATTGACTACATCATGAAAGGGTCCGGTCAGTCAAGTTTGGTTTTCACCTATTTAAAGTTAGCATTAAATCATTTGTGTAAAGTAATATTTAAAATGTTTTTTCAAATAGAGTCCAGAACGCGAGCCTCCATAGCAGTGCCTTTATTTGAGTATTCCTCCTCAGTGAAGCGACCTCATTCGACCATCTCCAACAGCAGCACCTCCTCCTCCAGCAGCCACTCGTCCTCTTCTCTTTTGGGGTCTCTAAACCTGCACATGTACACATCCCCCTCCCACACACACTCCCACCCCATGTCCTGCGTCTCCCCATTCGGACAGTGGCCTTACGACTGCATAGAGGAAGATGAGCTGGAGCAGGACACAGGCAGCCAGCCCTCTATGAGTAAGTCACGACAATTATATGATCAATTTATTCCCCGATTTGTCAAGCTTGCACGCACTGCTCTTAAAGTACCACTAGAGGGCATCCTTGATAATAGTGAAAAGATCTCCATCAATTTTTCTGTATACACATTGAATAACTGCAGTTTGTAACTAAAACTTATAGGGCTCATAAGGAAAGAAGATACTGGAGACTATACAATTCTGATTGAATCTATCTGCTTATGTTTGAAAATAATCAAACAGTTATTTTTTTATTTTTTATTTATTTTTCTTTTCTTTTCTTATACAATTTTAGTATTTCTGTATCTCTTTTTTTCACTTTTATTTTGGGTATATTTATTTTTTGTTTACTTGCTTCTTTACTTATTATTTTCTTTTTTCTAACGTACTATTCAACTATTATATTTACTTACTTGAAAAATTGCACTGACTTTTATATTGTATTCTCGCTCGGCTTTGCAAAAAATGTTCAATCAAAATAATTATTAAAAAAAAAAAAAAAAAGGCTTTGCAAAAAATGTTCAATCAAAATAATTATTAAAAAAAAAAAAAAAAAAGAAAAAAATCAAACAGAAAACTTACAAATGTTGAACCACGTAATTATTTGTCAGGGATAAGGCTTTTTATGTTCTGATACTGATGGTGATTCTTTGGCTTTAAGTATCTGCCCATATCAATCAGTAGTATCAATAATGGCAGCCAGCCTTCTATGAGTAAATCGTGCCAATAATATACAACTTTGTAACTGTTATTTATCATTTTAAGTAACTGTAGGATTATTTCTAGGTTTGGGCCAACATTGTCCAAACTGAGTAATTACACAAATGTATAGGCAGGAAATTGAGATTTTTGCCCGCCGCTTTTTATGTAGACAAATCCACTACTTACAGAGAAAAGAAACCACAAAGTAGGTCACCCATCTGCTGTCTAAAAGTTAAAAGGACCCACCACACAGTTCTGACCTGTCCTCGACCTTGAAAAAAAACTTAAATTAAGGGTAGTTTAGATCGTGTCACTTGAACTGTCACACACATGTTGTTTTCCTTTGGGTTGATGTTGCATATTTTTTTTGGTTTTTCAGTTATGGAGAGTTCAGAGACGTCCTCCCAGTGCACGTCTAGTGACAGTGCCTCTGGTCTGAGCACCCTGACTCTACCGGGAGCTCCCAGCCTGGGCCTAGACTCCTTCAATAACAACACCAGTGAATCCTCCTCGTTCCTCTGCCCCTCCACCCCTCCCTCCTCCGACAGCACTCCCTCCATTTTTGAGAAAGACGAGGATCTACAACCCCCGGGCACTAACTTCATCACAGCAGTAAGTATATGAATGACATATAGATCATATATTGATGGATTTCATACGGTGTCACATTGTCATTGGAATGCATAATTATTACAATTAATATATGCACTATATATGTATATGATTTTATAGTTAAGAACAAATATCAAGCACAATCAATTTACAATTTTGAAATGGGTTTGCATTATCAAATTCACATATAAAGTACATTTTTGGCATGCACACTGAAAAGGAAGACACATATTTATTCATATTTCTCGTTGACAATTATTCACTCATTTTATTGACTTGCAGATATGATATTTGTGCATAGAGACTATACAAAGCACACAAAACACTAGCACATGATAGAGCGGGGATGACAGAAGAGGAACATAAGCAAAATATAAACAGCAAAACAGAATAGGTCAGATTGATATTGATAAACTTCTAAAACTTAAACGTAAAATGAGTTCTATTTCTAGTCCACATATGTGCATTATATAGTGAGAGTAGCTGGTTAGCTCATTGTCTGTCTGCTGTTTTTACCAGAGCAAAGCGGCTCAAATAGCACTGAGCCTCTCTACAATGGTCTGACACTTTTAGCTCAGTAAGTAACCACCACTGTCCCCGCGTTGGACAAGTCCGCTGGCCTGAATACTAATCTGTGTGGAAATGCTCTCTTGTGCTTGTTCTTTGGCTGCTCATCTACCAGGGCTGAAAGTATAACTGCAGTTTATTTTTTATCACTATTTGAAAGGTTGCAATTGGCAATTTGCAAAGGCTGTTTTATTGTAATATATTATAATCTCTATATAAAATCTGTAAATCCTGTAGTTTAGACCCTGACAATGCTCGCAAATCTATGGATTTCAGTTTTACAGCTATTTTAGTATTCTATTCAGTGAGTGTTTATGCGACCAGACATGTTTAAAATGACACAAATGTTACTGTAAAATATTACTGCATAAATATTTTTGCCAGAATTGTTCTGCCCTAATGACTATATTTGCTTTTGGTTTGTGGGCTTCTGGTTTGGGGGATTTTCTTACATTCTTCTGTGCATTCATTTGAAATGAGCATTTTGCCAATGACAGCATGTGTGTTTGCCCTACATTTTTGCATGTTTGATATCCTGTGAATGCATTTTGTAATTTAAGTAATGATTGTTTATTGTTTCACAGTACTTGAGTTGAAAAACATTCAATAATATTTTAAAAGTAATATGAATGGTGGTATTTTCAAAATGCCAAAATCTTATTATTACTAATATTTATATATATATTTCTTCCTGGTTGGTATTTAAATTCAGTGATAGTTTGTAGCTTACATATTTATGGACTTAAATGTTTCTTAAAATAATATAATTTCTTTAGAGTCATTCTTATATCTAGGCATATTTCCATTATGTAAACCATTAAACTCATTGTTTTCAACCACCACATGACCAAGTGGCTGTGCTGTATTTTATTATGAAACATCACAAATTGTATTTTTAAAACCAAACTTCTTTGTTTTTCTCTCACTACAGCTGTGAAGTCCCTGTGGTCAGAGTCCATTGGTGGAGTGACGTCAGTGTGAAAAGTCTAAAAAATGTTTTTAGATTTTCTGTTTTGACACTGGTGATGCTACTTTTGGTACTTAAGCAATTTGTACATTTACTTCACACACTTAATTTGTTTATAATGTAGATGAGTTTTATGTATTTTTCACAGCAATAGCACACATTGTCGACTGTCCATGTTTAATGTTAAAGTATGTTGTTATAACATTGTACAGAAAATTAAATTTACTTTAAATACTTACTGACTTGCTTCTTTTCCAAAATGAAAATGACACATGAATTCAAATTAGTTATCTTGTGTAGTTTTGACTAGTTTAACTTAATTTAGTCAAGATATAATTTATTCAACTTGTTTTGGATAGGTGATAATAAATTCCAATGCATTTTACTCATTTCTACTGTAAGATGTTTTTTAAGTACCTCATGTATATTTACTATACCTATAATCTGATACTAATAGGATGTTAGCATCCTTATTTAAAGATATTGAGCTTACGTCCAAATGTCAAAAAAGGGTAAATATTATGCATGCAAATCATTTTAACAGCAGAACTGTATGTTTAGCAGTGAACAACAGTTTAAAATAAAATGCACTATGCATGTCAAGCAGGATGGGCAGATATTTTGACATGATACAGAGCTGCCAGTTAGACACCTGAAGGCTGAAACCACAAACTCACACCAGGCAACACACTACGCTGTTTGAGATGAGCACAGGGGCCCAGTGGTTTTCCTTCACATTTGAGGAACTGACATTTCTCACCACATGCCTTTTGCTCTCATACAAAAACCACATGGGCTAACTCTTAATGCAGACAATAAAGCAGAGACAACGATGCATAACAAGATACAAAATATATGAACGGTAACATTCAGTTTCCATTTATTTAACATACGAGACTGCTGTTTACATGCACACCAAAATCTGATCTCCAGTTTCTTAATCTGATGGAAATTCTTTCTTACTGCAGGTTTTGAAGTGAAAGATTGAAAGAGGATGGAAAGATTATCTTATTTTTACTGGCCATGTATATCTACCCAGAAGTATTCCACAGCACTAATTACACTAACAATGGGCTGGTTAATGCAGGAAAAAGAACAGGAACACCTTATGCACAAGAGGACTATAACAAGAAAAACAACCAATTTAACAAATTTATGATGTAAATATTGTTTTTTTGTTGACAAACCAGACACACAGAATGGCAGAGAGGCCAGACTCGAGCCCCAAGATGCACAGCCCAATAATCTCCATCTGGTAAAATACAAATGTATTTTGTTGACAAATGTTTTATTTGATTTTCAGTATAATTATAATAATTGTGTACCATTAAATATCCACTTGGGTTCCACATAGTCAAGTCTACAATGATCAAAGATGCTGCAACAACAGCAATTAACAGGCAGCCACAGTTGATCCTAAGGGAAATCTTAAAAAAAAATAAAAAATAAAAGTTATACAAAATACAACACATGTTAAGTTTTGGTAATTTTTTATGCATTACATACCGGAAGTAACTCAGGGTATTTGAACAACATATTTGAAATAAGGCCAGCAATTATGAACTAAAAAGACAGTGTAGCTTTTAGACATAATTTCTGTTAAAATGGAGGCACATTATTAAAAAAAATAACATTTACATACAAGAATTCCAGTCAATTGAGAAACTCTGAATAGAGAGAAAAGTGAACAGCCGATGTTCTGTTTCACCATGAAGAGGATTCCTATTCCAAGGAGTGGAAGACCACTCACCACCTGTGCACACTGAATCACAAAACAACACACTTTAAAATGTACAATATGCCTTTGTTTATACAGTAACTATGGGAAAGAGATGTTTTTATTTTAGTTTATTTTTTGTACAATCGTTGCATAGTGTGATTTACAATATATTTTTTTCATAATAACTTCAATGTATACAGTCCAGTTCTTACTCCGAGCACGGCCGGTTGTTTTTGAAGCAGGAGTGGAGCCTTGGTGCTTGGTAAGAGCTCGGGGGCCTGGTACTCTGTGGTGACCTCGGCCTCCCTCCTCCTCACATCCCTCAGCGGCAGCTCCTCCATCGCTTCAATGTTCAGATTCACTTCAGCACGAGCCATGGTGAAGGTCTGAGGGACACATCAGAGGAAATATGGATGGATTTAAATTCACATTCTGGGATCATAGAGAAAATGTGGGGGAAACAAATGCCAAATACCAAATAGCATAAACTAACACACATATTAGATCATCACTAAAGGGATTTTTAGGCTGTCTACATCTTGCAAACTCAAAATACTCTGTTCCACCTCACGATGTCATGAAGAGGTTTTCAAGTTAACATCTACCTTTTAACTTTTGTTTGGCAGAGACTGGCAATTCCAGGACTGGACGCTCTAGTGCATATGGAGTATGGAGTTTTAAAACAGAGTGGAGCACTTCCTGTATCACCACGTGACATCACAAGGTGGAGTTGAGTGTTTTCCGTTTGAGAGAAGAACTCATCCTAAAAATGTTTATGTGTTAAATGTGTGTGAATGAGACAAAACTCTACTCCAGGCATGTTTGTGATGAGGAAACAACATTACAACATCAGAAAATAAGTAATAGGGGCCCTTTAAATCCTGCAAGGCCACTGCTATTGTGAAAAAAAATAATTTAAAAAATGAATTGAATTGAAATGAATTTATAGTAGTAAGCTAGCTAACCATGGGTTCCTTCAATTCCTCACTTCCTGAATTTAAATTGGAGCAGAAGAAAAATATTTAATAATTTCTTTAAACTCGTCATCATATATGTATTATGTAACATGGAAATAAAATGAACTCCATTTACAACAATTAGTCAACATTGAGGCATTAAGGTAACTTTTATTGAAATTCTTTTAAAATTAAAATTATTTACATTCACAGTTTTTGATATACTGAAAAGTTTACAAACTTATTCTATGGAGTTTTCTATTAATCAGAAAATTAAAAAGGCAAAATCACAATGTCATATCATACAATAAAAGCTTTGTTGTCTTACCTGAGCTGTGCTTTTGTGTAATTTTGTCTGCCTCAGTCTCTAAAAAGCTCAACTCTACCCTAGTATTGCCAGACAAGTTACACATTTACTTCCTCTTTAACGTTGGTCATAACTATATTTATCTCTCCATCTTATCTTTTTACTACAAATTAGGATTTATTTTGTATTCATCTTTCAATAACATCTTTCCAAATACATAAATAGACACTTCGAACTTCATGCATGTTATGTTCTGTTCTCAAAGTATATCATGCAAACACACCACACTATTTCAGATGAGCACAAAGGCCCAGTGGTTTTACCTTTACAATATGAGGAATACACATTTCTCACCACATGCTTTATGTTCTCAGACAAAAATTCAACTCTATTTGTAGAGCACTTTAAAAAGAACACTGTCAACCAAAGCGCTGTACACAAATTAAGAAGGACACATAACAAACAGTGACAAATGGTAAATAGTAAAGTCTTAAACTGAGTTATTCCAAGGAGAAAAAGTGAGTCTTTATGAGGAACTTAAAAGTAGGCAGTGAGTCAGAGAATAATGTACAAATGGAGCTGATTCCAAAGCCTTTGAGCAGTCTTTATTTTCTCCTGGTCTTTGGGACATGGAGATGAGGCTGATCTGCTGATCGATGTGCACGAGAAGAAGTGTGAGGTACATTCAGGTCGGACATGTACTGTGAGGCCAGACTATGATTACATTTAAAAGCAAGAATTTTAAAATCAAAGTGAAAGTGCAGGGGGGAGCCAGTGAAGACTGAAGGATGGAGGATATACATGATCCAGTCAAAAGTCGAGTAGCTGCACTCTGCAGTAGAGCAGGAGACTAAAGTTTTGCTCAGTGCAGTGTAATGGAAATTGTCATAATGTAAGAGAGAGGTAATAAAAACATGGATTAAAATGTCAATGTTATAATGAGATCAAACTGGTTTAACTTTGGCAAGTTGCCTCAACTGAATATAGCTGGACTTAACCACATTTAATTTGGGCATCACTTTTAAATCCACAGTCGATTTCCATACTTAAATTTGTCACTACAGGGCTCAAGGCCTGGGATAAGGAGCCCAACTCTGTAGGAACTACAGTCCAAAGTAATTGGGAGAGAACAACCTGCATTTTTTCTCATTGGAGTACAGGAAGTTAGTAGCCATCCATGCTTGGACTTCATCAAAGCACTGAACAAGAGAAGGAGACTGTTTCAGCAGCACATACAACTGGCATTTATTTGCATAAAAATGAAATGACTCATTGTGCTTTTGGAGAATTGATCTGAGAGGAAATGGATAAAGCGAAAAAAGTTCAAGGTCTGAGAACTGATCCTCGGGGCACTCTGCAGGACACAGCGTCACTATGTCACAAACTTGTACGGCAAAACTTCGGTTTACCAAGTTTCACCGTCCAAGCTGGTGAACACACATAGGCTAATTCTTAATGCAAGCAAAAGAACAGAGAAAAAAATGAATGACAACAAAATATAACAAAATATATGAATAATTACATATTCAACCTTTGTGCTATTACAGTAACAAGTATTTTTGCAGGAACTGCTAGAAACCAGTTAGAATTAGCCACCTCAATAAATGGCTACATCACCTTTGCTCTCTATGTTTGCATTTTTTTTTTGCATTTTTTTGTTTGCTCAGTTATTAGACCAACGACAGCTGGTTAATGCAGGGAAAAGAACAGAAACACTTTATGCACAAGAAGATTATAACATGATACAATCAACTTTCAGGGTGTAACTTTTCGCTTTTCTTTGACAAACCAGACACACAGGATGGCTGAGAGGCCAGACTCGAGCCCCAAGATGCACAGCCCGAGAACTTCCATCTGTTAAAGTACAAATTTATTTTCTTGACAAATGTTTTATTTGATTTTGAGTATAATTATTATAATCCTGTACCTTTAAATATTCGTCATCTAATCTCCACTCAGCCAAGTCTGCGATGATCAAAGATGCTGCAACAACAGCA